>QJNZ01000419.1:0-79562 GCA_004155055.1 Monosporascus sp. CRB-8-3
TTTATTTTCGACGGTTACGAAAATTATTATTCGATAAAATTCGAAAAATATTACGTTAATTACGATATTATTATATTTTATATATTTACGTATTTTTCGTAGAAATTTTAATTTTTTAACGTATTTTATTTTTCTTTTTTAAAATACGTTTATTTATTATATATCAAAAACTTAATATAACGTTATTATACTTATATTACAAAAAAAAATTTCCTTGCTGGTTTTTACGACGCGTTTAAAATTGTTATAACGTCCGATAATATTAAATCCGGATTTGCAAAAACTAGCCTTATTTTATTTAATTTTAATATTGTTTTTTTCGAACTTAAAATTTTTTTAATTATATTTACATTAACCGTTTCCCTATTAACTTCCGCCGGTTTATTTATTCCCCGTTTACGAAAACCTTTAAAAATATTAAAAAAACAATAAAACAAAAACGTTATTTATAAAAAAGGATTAAAAATTATTAAAGTAATTTACCGATAAAAATCGTTAAATCGGCAAATCTTTTAATAAAAAATAACTTATTATTTTTATACGAAATTGCTTTTTTTCGAAAAGAAATTACTTAATTACGCAAAACGAATTATATTTTAAGTAAATATCGAAAAATTAAAAATAAACGTTTTTAAAAAAAAGATATTTATTATATAAAAAGGATAAGTTTTTTTGGCCGAAAAAAAAGGGGGTAATAAAAAAATGCAGCTAATATCCGCTAAAAGTAATTGTTATAAAAGGGTTAAAACGAAAAAACGGAAATATAACGTTTACGGCAAGCCCGAATATAATATGCGTATTTGTAAAAAAGCTGTAAAAACGTTTAGCGAAAAAGAATCCGATTAATTTTAATTGATTTGATATATTATAATTGATTAATTCGAATTTGTTATTAAAAGGTGCCAAAAAACGGCTTGCGAGCTTGTTTAGCTTGCGAGCTTATGTAATACGTTAAAAGTAATAAGTAAAATAAAAATAAAATAAGTGAATTATATCGATATATATAAATTAAAGGATATAAATGTTTATAACTTAATAATTAATATGTTATATCATATATTTATTATATAATATATATTATAATTAATTATATATTTTAACTTTATAAAGACTTATTTTAATATTAATTATTACGTATTACTAGTAAACTACGAATTTTTTAAATCTTATAGTTTATTTATTTAATAAGAAAGTTTTTATTATAATTTAAAAGAATTTAAGGCGTATAAATTAGCTATCTTATATTTTAATATATATTTTAAAATAATATAAAATTATAAAGATTAATTTATATTATTTAAGTTTTAATAAAGATAATACGTAATTATATTAATAATTAATACGATAAATATTTTATTTAAATATTTACTATTTATACTATATCTCTCTTATTATTCGTATTATATCCTACTTTTAACAGTTATTTATAGCCGTTATAAAATTTATTACCTATTAACTTTTAATTATAACCTTTTTAATAATAATCTCTTTGTCGGCAGATGTAGTGATTTATTATTAGAGCGTTGAAAGGATTAAAAGGGCTTTGATTTGTAGCCCTAGGATTACAAAGACAAAGGAGATGAAGGCTATATCTAGCTGCTTTCCCCCCCAGTTAGAAATGAGGAACCTAGAACCAGGACACACCAGAACTACGACCTGAAGAATGCAACACAATTGCTTACAACCTTAATTTAATTATAAAAATACTAATTTAATTTAATTATTAATTAAATTACGTTATTATTTTACGAAATATTAAAATAATATATATAAAGATTTAAATAAAGCTAGTAATATACGTTTATAATATATAAAATTAACTATATTTTTATAGTTTTAAATTAAGCGGGGTTTTTAAGATAAAATTATTAAAAAATTAATAATTATACTAGATATATATTAGCTAAAAAATTGAGTACATAGTAAAAATAATAAAGAAGAAATAGTATAAATAGTAAATGTTTTTATTTAATATCTCCGAATACGATAACTATTAATAGTTTTTACGATTATAATATATTATATACATCGGTCTCGAAAATATTAAAATTAGCTCTATTTTTATATTTTAAATATTTATTTATTCTTTTTTATTTTATTCCTTATCAACCTTTTCGATTAAAGCTGGTATATCTTTTATTTTATTTATAATTTAATTTAATATTATATTATTTATATTATTAACGCAAATCTTATTCCTAGCTTTAATAACAAATAAAAATATTAAATTCGAATAGATAAATTTTTATTTATTTTATATAATATTTTTTACAACTTAGTATTATTCGAATAAATAGTTATATATATAAAAAGCTGACTTATTTATTATTTATAGTAATTATTTAATTAAAAATTATTTAATACTTTATATGTAATTAATTCTTTTAATAAGTATATATCTTTTTACGTAAAACGAACTATTTATTTAATAAAGACTTAAAATTTAAATTTAAACTCTTTTTTTTAAAATCGAATTTTTTTTATTAAAAAGTATATACTTTTAAAGCTATATATAATAATAATAATAATAATAACTACTAATTATTAAAAGTTAAAAGTACTTATAATAAAAATATTAAAACTAAAAAACGATAATATATCGATTATAACATATTTAAATATAATATACATACTTTTAAAACCGAATTAAATATATTTAAAAATATAAATATAAATAAGTGAAATTATTTCATAATCTTTTAATTTATTAATTTAAATTTAAATTTAAATTTATATAGCTTATATATTACTTTTTTAATTTTAATTTATAATATTAATTAATATTATTCATTATATTTTTTTATAAAATATTTTATATTATTTATATTATTAAAATATAAAAGATAACGTTTAAAATAAATTTATTCTTTATTTTAATAATACTTAATAAATTATAAAAATAAATCGCTTAAATAAGCTACTTAATTGTTTTCTATTAATAAGGTACATTTTTTAATATACGTAATCTCAAGCTAATTAAAGTATAAGCTTTATATAATAAGCGACTTTTTTATATATATAATTAATTTATATAATACGTTAATAAATTAAAATTTAATTATATTTTTATAATAAATCTATTTTTATTTTTATTTTTTAAAATATATAAACTATATTTTAAAAAAAACTTAAATTTATATTTTTCGTATTCTCCCTAATAGAGACGTAACCGTAGAACTAAATTAAACAAATGGATAGATTGTGTTATCGGTTGCTAAGCTTTATTAAGCTTTAACATTTTTACAGGTGTTTTATTTTAAGGTAACTTTAGATTACCCTGTTATGCCCCTATCGACGACCATTCTTAACCGAATTTTGAACGGTTTTCGTAATCCGGAATAACCGGGTAAATTATCGTTCGTAATTCTTTTTATATCGAACTAAAAATTAAATTTCGAAATTCTTAAGTATTATGCCGTTTATATTTAATTTTTGTAGCAATTTTTCTATATAGTCGATATTTTCTGTTATAAAATCGTTTAATTTTTAATTATTTTTACTTATATAAATTATATCGTATTTAAAAATTAAAAGTATAATCCGATTTTTTTAAGAAAAATCGGTTAAATCGACGGAAATATCGATATCTTTAGCTCGTTTTAAAGTTATATTAAATTTAAAACATTTAAAAAAACGTTTTCCGTAAAAAATTTATAATTACGGAATATCGGTATTTTATAATGGGAATTGCCCGGTATATTTCAGCTGTTTTAATTAATAAAGATACGAAAAGTTATAGGATCGATCGAGGTTAAAGTCGTAAAACTAGCAAAGGGTTGTAAAGTTATCTTATATAGATTTAAGATTTACCGCGAAAAGCTTAATATCTTTTAAATTATTATCTGTATTTTAGAAGATTCCCTTTGCCGAACCAGCTAGAGGGTATAAGGTTTATTAAGGTCGAAGCTTGTTAATATTACGCGATAATCGGTTTCGGAATAAGGTTCTTTACAACCGAAACGTATAATGTATTATTACCGTAAAAACTATTAATAATTGCCGTATTCGAAAATACTAAAAAACGTATTTATCGTGTTAATTATTAATATAAATACTTTATATCTTTAATTTAACCTGAATAATACGGCTTAAACCTAATAACCTTATATATTTTTCGTATTATAAAATCATTATTTAATTTTAAGTTAATTATTACGCAATATAGTATATTATTAATTAATTTATTATAAATTTATTAATTTAAAACTTTAATTTAATATAGTAAATATATATAAAGACTTTACAGTTACGGAGCACCGGTATCTTATAGTAGGAATTGCCTAGCATGTTTCAGCTATTTTAATTAATAGGGATTCGAGAAGTCGTAAAATCGATCAAGGTTAAAGGTGGCTAATCTGGAGTTTCTAGCCCTTTTTCCTGGCTGATATCTGATATTTTTAATCGTGGAATTGGCAAAAGGTCGTAAAGCAGCTATCTTATACGAACTTAAGGTTTACCGCGAAAAGCTTAATATCTCCTAAGTTATTATCTATAGGGCACTTTATATAAGGCCTATTAAATCGAAAAGCTAAAAGGCATAAGGTTTATCAGGGTCGAAATTTATTAACATTACGCGATCGGTTTCGGGATAAGGTTTTTCGTAACCGAGGCGTATAATCTATTATTACCGTAAAAATTATTAATAATTACCGTATTCGAAAATATTAAGTAAAGTTTTTATCGTATTAATTATTAATGTAATTACTTTATATTTTTAACTTAGCTTAAATAATAAGGCTTAAACTTAACGATTTTATATAGTAAATATATATAAAATCGTTAAGTTTAAATTATATTATCTAGCTTAAATTAAAATTATAAAATAAATATATTAATAATTAATAAAATAAATACTTTATCTAATATTTTCGAATATTGTAATTATTAATAATTTTTACGATAACGATAAATTATACCTTAGTTGTAAAAAACCTTATTCCGAACCGATTATTACGTAATACCGATAAATTTTAACCTTAATAAACTTTATACCTTTTAACTAATTTAATAAAATGAATTTTAAATAATAACTTAAAAGATATTAAGTTTTTCGCGGTAAATCTTAAATTTATATAAAATAATTACTTTATAACCTTTTGTTAATTTTACGACTTTTTTAATCTTAATTAATTTTAAAACTTTTTAAAACCTTATTAATTAAAATAATTAAAATATACCGGCTAAATTCGAATATAAAGTCCTAATATTCTATATCTCCGGAATTTCGACGGAAAAAATTTTAATTAAATTATTTAACTTAAATAAAATAATCGGCCGCATAAAATATATCGATATTTTTATAGATATTAATAACTTTTTCGAAAAAATTAAATTTTATTTTTAATTTTCGGGTATAATTTAATTTAAAACGGTAAAAATAATCGATTTTTACGTAAACTTATACTAAAAAATATCTAGCTTATAAAAAAATTACTAGTAAAACTGAAAAATAATAATAACGGGTTTAAAAACGTTAAAACATAATTATTAAATCGATATAAAAAGAATTATAAGTAATAATTTATCCGGCTACTCCGAATTACGAAAACTATCCAAAATTCCGTTAAAAATAGTTGTCGATAAGGGTATAACTAGGCAATCTAAAGTTACCTTAAAGTAAAACGCTTATAAAAAGGTTAAGATTTAATAAAGCTTAGCAACCGATAATATAATCTATTTATTTGTTTAATTTAGTTCTACGATTACGTCTCCTTTAGAAAAAATAATAAATATATAATATAATTTTTTTTTAAATTTTTTAATAAATATTAATTTATATAAATAAATATAATATTTATATAATAATAATATATTTTAATAAGTTTTTAAAGTAACTTTATTATTAATATATAATAAAAAAACTATTTAAAATTCAGTTTTCATTTTTTTATTAAATTATTAGGTTTATTTTTATTTTTATAACTTAGTTTATAGGGGTTTAAGAAGCCCTGAGATTAATCGAGGTTAAAGAAGGTAGCTGGTCTGAAATTCCTAACCCTTTTTCCTGGCTGATATCTAACACTTTTAATCGTAAGACTGGCGAAAGGTCGTAAAGTAGCCATTTTATACGGACTTAAGGTTTACCGCGAAAAACTTAACATCTCCTAAGTTATTATCTGAAATTCCCTTTGCCAAACTAGCTAAAGGGTATAAGGTTTATTAAGGTCGAAGTTTGTCGGCATTACGTAATCGGCTTCGGGATAAGGCTTTTCGTAACCGAAATATAATTTATCGTTACCGTAAAAACCATTAATAATTACTGTATTCGAAAATACTGGGTAAAATATTTATCGTATTAATTATTAATATAATTACTTTATATCTTTAACTTAGCCTGGATAATACGGCTTAAACCTAATAACCTTATATAACTTAATTTATATTTTTAATATTATACTTTATATTATATAAATTTTATAATATACTTAATAATTTAAATAAATAATATGATATTATTAAATCGTATATATAAAACGATATATCTTTTTATTTTATATTTTATAATATATATTATAAAATATTTACAAACTATTTAAAATTAAAAAAATTAATATATTATTTAAACTTATAAAATTTAAGTTATAACTTATTTTCAAAATCTCTTTATTTTCTTTAAAGATATAATATGCTTACTTTTAATAATGTCTTTTTAATGTGTAATAATTACTTGCTGTTTTAAGTACGCGTATACTAACATCTTTCGATCCTCGATCTCCGACTACCATTGCCGTTTGTACAAATGTCCACCGGGCTGGTAGACAGTAACATCCTAAAATCGCACCGAAGATGCCTCGATTGAATTCACCACATGCAGTCTTGAATTTATTATATTGTTTCACCCTATCTGTCCTAGGCAATCGATAATAGCGCTATAATTATTGGTTTGAGGACCCCGGATCTTCGGACTTCTAATGGCTCAGCCGTAAGCCTGGCAACAGGCTTCTACCCAGGTAGCTACATAACCACCTACCTGGGGGCATTTCATGCGGACAAGGCTTTCCCAGTCATCTCGGTAATCGCTTCGCCTAACTAAATTCCCTCAGATATGGACTGCCTGAGCAAACTGTAGAGAGTCGCATGTCCTAGTATATTCGGTACAACGTGTATAAAGTTGATCGCGGGGTCCGGAGCAAATGTTACGAGCGCAGCAGAACATGCACTTACGGTGATGTCATACCGTGACAATTAAAAAAATGATCCGGTGGGAACACGATCCTTGTTCTTATCAGGAAGTGAGGTGATAATTTTATACCCGGAAGCGAATTGAAGAAAAGGCTAACAAGAACCCTGCATCATGCCCGCAGGACCAGGCTTTTGGAGTTTTAGAATGGTTCCGACGCAGAAATCTCTGCCTGTCCACGATATTCGATGCCAGCGAGAAAGGGCTTGATGACCCTGAGGATCAGAAGGGCAGATCGAGATTTAGCAACGGATCGAATGTTGACAAGGGACTAGGACTCCGCCCAAGGGGCCGCCGTATGGAGCGACAAGGATCAGCTCGCGCCACACTCGTTTCCCCTTCAAGCCCCACACACTGGTACGTACGCGTGTGTAAATACTTGTGACGAAGTACATATACATGTATCCGCACATGATCCTCTGCGGTGCAGAGAACGGTATGTACATGGATACATGTACAGTCGCTTGACAGCATTGTGGGGGCGGTCACCAAAGGAAAGGATCCCAGCCTGGACTCCATCGGATACATACAAAGTGTACAGCTGTAAGCCTGAACGAGCTTCTCGAGGCTTCCGCTGTCTTCGACTTGAGCCCTAAGAGGAAGAAGTCCTTGCGTCTCGCCGTTGGGTATATTTCGTTCGACGTGGGTTTCTCGGGACACAAGATGGGGCCTTATACATACATCTAATGCCACCGGAAATCGCAAACTATCCGGGTATAATTAGTAAAATGGTTCCCGAATCATCGAAATATCTTGTCTACTCCGCATTTTGTCAATAATGTAGGTACACGTACGCTAGTTATGCACCAGCAAGACCCCGTTACACATAGCAAGCAAATGCTTGGTTCGGTATCAACGCGCTCTTGAGGGACCTCCCGGGCAGGCTTAAAATTGTCAATAAAGGTTCGAGTTACGACGCACCTAGGTATTGGTACCTGGAAAGGACTCCCTTCAATGCTAATGTAAGGGTTCTGTGTAAAAGAAGGGGAGGGGGGCCATTTTTAAGGGCCCTATTTCAGGGTTCTCACCAGCCATGTTTCCGCCGTTTCTCTAAGGGTCCTTATGACGATATCATGGACCCCTCAGTACGTACAATAAAATGGTAGCAGATACTGAGGATAAGAGCCTGCATGATATATAATAACGAAGATTTGCCGGTGAATCCCTCGTAAGCTGCAAGGAGTGAGATGGCTTGGGAAAGAAGCACTGACGAGCCAGAACAGTAGTTGTTGGCGAGCCAGCAGGGCAGAAGAAGAGCTATCCTTGTTGCTTTTTCGATTCAGAAAGTTGGTAAATCGTCGATCTGGCTCGATCGTCAGCATACACTCCACCCACATTAGCGTACGGACGCGACAACAGGGCTGCTGACCAATCCAAACCTTCATGTACCTTCTCCATCTACATCTTATATGAGTACATGTTACGCACAAACCGCCATTACCTATTATGTATGCAACAATTACGCCGTAACGTACTCACGATCAAGATCAAAGCCTACAATCCACGAGTGCGCTACCGCAGGGACTCTTCCTGCCAATCTAAAATTACCTACCCAGTAGTTTTCTTCCAATGCACCTGCTGGCGCTGAGGTCCGGAAGTTCGACTCCCCGGTCTCCATGCGGACTACCTGCCATATAGGGTGCATGTAGTCTTCTAGGAGCCCTATGACATCAGCTTCGGCGGGGCACCTCTCCGCTACCCCTTGAGCGTTAGGGCTTCCCCTATCTGCCCGGAGGTTTAAGTCCAGTTGACCCGAATACACAACCCTGAGGTCTCCATCTACGGGCTCGGCTGCGCGTCTCGGCCGGGCTTCCGTCCGTTCCTGGCCATTCGTACTTGACGAGTCTCTCCGGCCGCCCTGTACGTACTCTTTGTAACGGGACCTCGGCGGTTTTAGTCTGAACTCTAGAGCTGAAGAATAATAAGGCAAGTTACTCTTCATCGGCCCCCCTCGTTATCTCCTCGGCTTCCGAACTACCCGCTCCACACAACACGCCGGCGTGCATGTCATCAGAATCTTTCTATTCTATGGATGGGTCTCTTGTTATTCCTACTTCTACACCAAGGCTTGAGGTTATTTTCCTTGTTAACCTTTAGGTGGACGTCACTTAATGATGACGGCTTGCGTGGGCTCGAGTACCTAGCCCATCCCGTGACTACCTGTTGCTGATGGACGGCCACTGGTGCGAATCGCTAATCCCTCGTAGAACGCTGGGGACGTCGCTTAGGATAGAAGCTCCCTTTTAACTTCGGAGCTGGTCAAACTCTAATCGCTCAATACGGAGTAACTATTGCACGTACTTCGACAGGGGCTTCCTCTACAACAAGGATAGAGGCCCTGTCCACGTAATACGGATTACCGGTAAAATTGTGGGATGAGTACTATGTACTGATGGGTAAGTCTAACATCCTCGGGCAGTATCTCCCCGCATATTAGATGCCCGGAATTTTCTTTCAGTTGGCTAGTTTCTTGCACTAGCTGATACCTGACATGGATGTTTTTATTTCGCAAAGATACTAAGTATGGTGAATACAGCCTGTTCCGTGCCCCGCATTCATTGGCGATATGGTCCTAACGAAATCGAACGACATATGTGAGAACTAAACCCTGTTGGTGAGGATTAGAATTTGTACCGAGAGAGGCGCTACGAGCCGGTCGATTAGGTAGTGATGGTACAATTGCGCAGCTTCTCGTTCGATGTCTTCGATCCTACAGCAGAGGTAGTGTGGTTTTGCGACATTGCTATCAAACCCCCATGCTGATAGGAATCTCACTAGGCACATTAGCTAGCATGAGCACCTTTAACATCAATCGGCTCACGCGCAACCTGGAGAAGCAGCGCCAGTTCATCTACCATGTAAATGAGTTTGATGTAAGAGCTTCTCACTAAATTCAGCCGTCTATTTCTCAGACCCGATGCCCGTTCAGACGCCTTCCCTGCCTTCCTATGCTGTATGAATTCAGAGGAAAGAACCCACTCCTTTTCTTCAAACGCCGAGGACACTTGCCTATGTACGGGTGTCGCAGGAGGATGCTTTGCCCATAGCCCATATATTATGCTCAACTACCCCTATTCAGCGGGCGGTGATGCCGTCTTACCAGCACCGGTGTCAACCTTCTTATTAGGTGGTAGGTGGGGAACCTTAAAACCGCCATTGGCGGCGATGTTGCTTGCGCCTCCAACTTTTGTAAAGGTACCTCCCTGGAACCAGCGGTCCTCCTCTGCCTTTCTCTTGCGGCTAAGCTCCGCCTGAACTTTAGGGTCCACTAGCTCGAGACCCTGAACGGGCGTGAAGGCAAGCGAAGACGCCGTCCCGGCCCCTCCGATAATTGAACCAACCCCAGAAGTTCGCAGACCCTTCCCGCGGAGGTCAATACTGCCGCCTGATTGGCCCAAGCCACGCATCGAGGATGCAGAGCCACTAATCGACGTTGCTCCTCCCCAGCCTTTATGCTTCTGGCTTAGCTTCGCTCGTGTCCTGTTGTCGATCTGCAAGCTTCGAATGCGACCATCGTTGGACTGGCCTATCATTCCCAACCCCGCTGTAGAGTCGCCAGTACCGTAGCCGGCCTCTTTCTCCTCCTTGCCAAATGCCATGCGGTTCTGTGCCTTTCGTAGCTCGGTCATGGCGGTGGCTTCCTTTGCTTTCCGTGCCCGTCGACCACCACGCTTTCTCGAAGGCTTGTCATCTGGGGCCGGCAGAGCTCGTTGCCCTTTGTTTGGAGGCGGTTCGGTCATCTTATCCAGTCGTTCAAGACATTGAATTCTCAACTCTTCACCATACGAGCCATCGGGATTCGTATGGCCCGTATCTGCTCTCGCAGCAAGTACCACCTTCGCTGACACCGCTTTCATGGCCTTCTTCTTCAGGTCCGTTGGGACACCGCGTATGATAGGAGAATGGTAGAGGTAGCCTTGCTGTCTGACTGCCACGTTGGTGGCAATGGCTGAGTTTTGCCTTTTGGAACCCCATGCAGCCAGATTACAAGCCGGCGTCCTAGACAGGTTAGTCAGACCACCGGCAGAATTGATAAGCTGGGCTGCGGTCAGGGAGCCGACAATGGCGGTCAAGTTGGGAGCAAAGATGTTCATTCGCGACTGAACGTATTCCGTGAGCGTCTTCTTGGCCTTGTCCATGGCGATTATCATACCACAGGCGCGAAGAATACGATCCAGCTCCTCTCGACTCAGTTCGTGCCCTTTCGTTGTCGTACTTTCAACGGTAACCACCATCAACGACGGTCCATCGAGAACTGACTTGAGAGATTCGCCCACTGGGTTGTCAGTGGACGTCTGAAGGGCCTTGATGGTATCAGAGTCCATGGGCCCGTTCCTAAGCTAAGTTAGGAGGCAGACAAAGGAGGAACAGACAGTGTAGAAGCTCACCCGATAATGGCCACGACCTTGGCATATTCGATAGGGTTTTGGATGAGCACTGCATAACTCAGGTCAGTATGATCTCTTGGGCGAGTTTCCTTTCGAGGTTCACCAAGAGCCTTGAACTAGAGTCAGGGGCTAGACGTGCTGAGTAAAGGGTCAAACTAAGTGATCATATTTCTCGAGAACCCGCTGGACATGGCGGGGGACAACTCGGAAAGATGCTTACTCTCAAGTTCTGGAAACCGGGTCGAGTAGTGATCCCTGACATAGAAGTAGGTAGTCAGCAACAGAGAACCACCGTTGGAGTAACGGGAGACTGGGCTTACCTTATAAACTTATGTATAATCATAATCTCACCGTCTATCTGAGTAGAGAGGGTATTTGACTCTGTTAAGACCTTATACTCGGGGTTGTCTTCGATGTTACCGATATTGACAGCTTGGGGAGCGAGAGGTTGTGATTGATAGTGCGCGATGTCCTGCAAGGCGGAATCCGATGGGTCAGGTCTATAGCTCAATGCCGGAGATGTAAATACTCATACTACTTCATGGGGGCGCAGAAAGTAGAGGAGGGGGGGCTCGACTCGAGTTACGAGAATGAAGGGACGGGGTGTATAGACTAACCTTCAGGAGCGGTTCAAGTCTATCCATGAGACGGGTGACTTTACGAATGTCTTTTACCGTGCCTAGATTCATCTTTTCGACTCGGGCTTTGGCAGCCTCTTGGCCGTCGAGGTGGACAGGATATGCAGCGTTGACACCGCCCATCTCTTCATCTTCCTGGCCGGGCTCCCCTTCCTCGTCGCCATCAAGTACCATGTCGGTGTCGACATTGTCGCTACAACGATCCGAGACGCCATCAGTTTCGAGACCGGTGTTGGAGGAGGCACTGACGTGATCCTCGCCATTCTCCGATCCTGAATCCTCGAAATCTTGCAGAAGCTCATCCGCAAGCGTGGACATGCTGTCGAACGCGGCTAGGCAGCCCGAAGTCGTTTCTGTGGGACTACGAGAAGAGAGGTACGCGGAGTTATAGACCGACGCTGGGAGTAGAAAAGAGACCGAAAAATAGCACAGGAGAGAAATCGTAGGTATGATTATCGCGAGGCTTCGCTAGTCGATCAAGTGCGCAGTGGCAGCCGCAGCCGTCGCGCTGGTTCACCTCTTGTGGCGATTTGACTCGGCTTGTCCCCTCACGAAGATGATGAGAGAGTACGGTACTGTATTGATAGGTGAGAGTGGTGGGGCACGTAGTCGCACTCGAAATTAGGAGCCCGTACAAGCGGAAATGAAAAGCTGGACACTTCTCTTGTACTGTAGATGAGGATTCATGAGCTCAAGTCGGGAGGTTGTACTTATCCCAGTACTGTAGGGAGTAGTGGGTAGTTGCATAAAGAATCCCCGTTAAGCTTACTTAAATACTTCGGCACTGAGAGTTCCAATTTGGCGTGTTCGGTTAGGTACTTAAGTCGGTACTTGGAAAACTGGGGACTGCCTGTATCCATGCAGCAAGCCTGGGGGACTGGCATGCACGTGAGGCGTGGATGTGAGGCTTGAACCGGCTCCATCAGCCTCTCAGCCACTGTACACCTATGTACTGCGGATACGCAGTTCCAGTGAGGCATGCGGCGACATGGTAGGTACCTTGCTAGCTACATCTTCGCGTTCAACATCGCATCTCCCAGTAACCAGGTAGGTATGTTCGTTTACTCTTCGCACATAACTCCAGTAATTCTCCCAACCACCTGAACTTCCTGTGAAGCCCAAATACATATACAACGATCAAGCACCTCGGTCAGCATCAACCCTCCAACGGCCTCTCACGAACGCCGTGTGGTATAGCGACCTCGCGTATCTGCTTCGCATGCAACCGACCACCCACACGTATCGTTACTCTCATCTCTTCCGCCAAAGATGGAGTCCTCGCGCGGCCCCCCGAGGGTCAAAAACAAGGCCGCTGCGCCGGTACAGATATCCGCCGAGCAGCTTCTTCGAGAAGCTGTAGACCGGCAGGAGACCGGCTTACAGGCCCCAACTCAACGCTTCGCCGACTTAGAGGAGCTTCACGAATTCCAGGGCAGGAAGAGAAAGGAGTTTGAGGACTATGTCAGGCGCAACAGGTACGTGTTTATATGTGCACCCTGCGATTCACCGCTGACCCTTTGTTAGAGTTAATATGAACAACTGGATGCGCTATGCGGCATGGGAGCTCGAACAGAAGGAATTCAAGGTGAGCGTCTGTCTCCAGTTCGCGGCTGGATCTTACCCCATCGAAAAACTACTAACTTGTCTCTCTAAGCGAGCTCGTTCCATCTTCGAGCGAGCCCTCGACGTTGACCCTACCTCTGTCGTACTATGGATTCGGTACATCGAGGCTGAGATGAAGAACCGAAATGTGAACCACGCTAGAAACCTTCTCGACCGTGCCGTCACCATCCTACCCCGTGTGGACAAGCTATGGTATAAGTATGTTTACATGGAGGAGACCCTAGGCAACATTCCAGGGACGAGGCAGGTGTTTGAGAGATGGATGTCGTGGGAACCCGACGAGGCGGCCTGGAGCGCATACATCAAACTCGAAAAGAGATACGGCGAGATACAACGCGCTCGGGACATCTTCGAGCGCTTCACAATTGTTCATCCGGAGCCCCGTAATTGGCTCAAATGGGCCAAATTTGAAGAGGAATACGGGACGAGTGACTTAGTCAGGCACGTCTTCGGAGCAGCTGTCGAATCGCTCGGGGACGAATTCGTCGACGAGAAGCTTTTTATAGCATACGCCCGCTTCGAAACCAAGCTCAAGGAGTATGAGCGGGCTAGGGCGATTTACAAATACGCCCTCGATCGATTACCCCGGTCCAAATCCATGGGTCTCCATAAGGCCTATACTGCCTTCGAGAAACAATTCGGCGACAGGTCAGGGGTAGAAGATGTCATCCTGTCCAAGAGGAGACGACTGTACGAGGATCAGATCAAAGAGAACCCCAAGAACTACGATATATGGTTTGATTATGCGCGACTAGAAGAGATATCGGGTGACGTAGACCGGGTCAGGGATGTCTATGAGCGAGCGGTGGCACAAATTCCGCCGACGCAAGAGAAACGCCACTGGCGTCGTTACATATACCTATGGATATTCTACGCCATCTGGGAGGAAATGGAAGCCAATGACATCGACAGGGCCGCGCAGGTTTATAAGCTATGCCTCGACTTGATACCCCACAAGAAGTTCACCTTCGCCAAGGTGTGGCTGCTAAAGGCGGAATTCGAGATCCGGCAGGGCCGCCTGACAGCGGCGCGGAAGACCCTTGGGCAGGCTATCGGTATGTGCCCGAAAGATAAGCTCTTCAAAGGGTATATCGGTCTGGAGCTCAAGCTCTTTGAGTTCGTGCGCTGCCGGACCCTCTACGAGAAACACCTCGAGTGGAACCACACCAATGGACAGACTTGGATCAAGTTTGCCGAATTGGAAAGGGGTCTGGATGACCTAGAAAGGACGAGGGCTATCTTTGAACTCGCCATCAGCCAGCCAGATCTGGACATGCCCGAGCTGGTATGGAAAGCCTACATAGATTTTGAGGAAGAGGAAGGCGAGTACGACAGGACCCGAGCGCTCTACGAGCGTCTATTGGAGAAGACGGGTCATGTCAAGGTGTGGATCAGCTATGCCCACTTCGAGATCAACGTTCAAGGGGAAGATGAAGAAGCTGGAGATGAGCCCGAGGAGGATCGACCCATCAGCGAAAAGGCTAAAGCAAGAGCCCGTCGCATCTTCGAGCGTGCACACAAGAGCATGAAGGAGAACGACCTCAAAGAAGAGAGGGTCTCCCTTCTCAATGCCTGGCTGTCCTTTGAGCGCATCCACGGGTCGGCGGAAGAGGTCGATAAAGTTCAGAAACAGATGCCCCGCAAGGTGAAGCGCAGGCGCAGGCTCGAGGATGACACTTTCGAGGAATACGTTGACTATGTGTTCCCAGCGGACGACGAACAGAAGCAGGCTCAACTGAAGATGCTTGCCATGGCCCAGGCCTGGAAACAGAGCGGCGGAGGAATGATCGGATAATTATCGTGGTCCGCTAGCCCTGTAGTATGGCGCCGGATATACCTATTTAATGGTTGCGGGCGAGAAAGGACTCGCATCGTAGCGTATAATCATTCGAGAGTGCTATTATTTGAGATATGCGTAATCTCCCGCATGCCAACAGATCCCGCATACCGTCAGTGCGGCTCGGACCCATCACCCCACCCTTGGCGGGCCTGCCATCTCTCATATACGAATTACCTATTACAAAGGGGCGAGGAACGGGCCTCCCAGTGTTAGGTGCAAGCTATTTTTTGAATCTACCCATTATTCTGGTCTCAGGCGTGATGCCATAGCATAAAACAGCAGGTGACCCAGCAGGAATCCTCGAATGAAGTACGCTGATACAGTCTTATTGCAATATTGTTGATATGACCCAGCCATGAGTTTTAGGAATCAACGGCCGGGTCGCCGTGCTGGCATCATGCAAGCTGATTCCATATGCCGTAGCCTTGCATCAGGTTGAGAAATTCCCCGTGATATAGACTACTATGCTACAGATGCGGTTACGGTGCTCTGTCCCGACAATAGGAGCCCCATTATCCCATAAAATAGCATAGCGAACAGGTCTGCTGACAAGCATGCGGCTCGCTTACTTGACACCGAGAAAATGTTTGGCATCAGTTTCGCATTATGCTCTATAGAAAATAACATAGGAAATATCGTCGTGGTCTCGTCTAAGGGCTGCGGCTTGCATGTCTCGATAGATTCGTTGCCCCACCATATTCCTCGCTCACAGCCTCCCTCCCCCTTTACACCGCCGAATCGAGGCAATCAAAATCGACAACGGACTCCTTGCTTGCCGTTAGCAGATATTGCACACAAACCGCATCGAATCCACTTGTGCAGTCCCATTCCAGTGAGGAGACCAATGCTGGCTCGCCCTTGACCGCGTGGGTATTGCCGTGCAGTGCATGATCAAGCCGCGGGGCGTCAGTCATTCGCCTATACCAGGTCCGCCGCCCCGAGCCTTATGGCGCATTATGCGGCACTAGCCCAACCATGCCGTTCTCCTAAGGAAAGACAACCACAGGTCCATCCTGCTCAACGATCCACGTACAGAAATCAAAAATAGGCTGCGTGCCAATTTGTGCGTTTCCACTAGTAGTCGTCGTGGTGACGGTGCTGGCGACGACGTCGTCCATCTGTCACAAGCCAATGGTATCAGTTCATATGCCCCTTATTCGGTTAAACAAGAAATGGAATTGCGTGGCAGAAAGGCAACCTAAGGGGTTCCGAAGGGACAGGGTGTGAGTTCTATTCTCGTCGAACGAAAATATGGCCAACAATAGACGCCCGGCACAGGCACGAGGCAGCTAGTTAAAAAGTCATAAAACAATCCGCTCAAAAAGAGCTCGTCCAAATAAGACATAATCTCCCTCTGGCGAGACAAAAGAACGTGACGCATTATGGTCGCTAAGCCATCTAACTCGCGAGGAAGGGAAAATCCTGACCACTCATTACTCTGCCCAAGGAGAGTAATCCGGCCGGCACGGAAAGAATTGAGGTCGTCCTTCGAGGACGAGGAGTGCTAAGGACGGAAAGCACCCATATACTAAAGCGTCCTAACGCTGACTCCGGTACCTCTCATCTCTCCTCATAGCCGACAGGAGGGGCGGGCAGAGCGGCTGAATAGGGGTTCCCATCTGTGTAACGAGGCCCGTCATCATCATAGCGCCGGGACTGCGCAGGAGCTGATGTAGACCAGTTGTCAGCCCTTGACCTGGCATAATGGTTTGAGTTTGCCCGCTTGAGCCGCTCCATTCTTCTCTCGTGCCGTCTCTTTTTCTCTTGCTGCCATTCCTTGACCTGTTTGGTCTGCTCTTGTGCCTCCTTGAGCTCCTGCACAGCCCCTTGGATGGTAAAGGCTGCGATTCCAACCGAGGCTGCATCTTGCAAGATAGCCTTAGTCTTAAGCTTTTTGGCTTCTGCTGGGGATAGTCTTCCTTCCTTTACTGCCTTGTGCCTTGCGTTACGGGCGCCCATGCTGCCGTATACGCCATGGACAGCGTGAATTGTTGCGACGGTTGCCAGACCTGCCTTGAGCAATTGCTTACCTCTCATCTTCCTTGCCATCTTCTCGTCGTCTTCCGAGTCGCCCAGGTCGCTACTGGAAACCGAGGACCTGCCTCCACGCTGTGCGGATCGACTGCGGCGCTTGCCACCGGCGGATCTGTCGTCACGATAGTCATCGCCACGGCCGCCCCTCATATAGCCTCGGGACGTGTAGTCGTCATCATCGTGGTAACGATCGTCCGGGCTTCGATGACGGCTCCTGCGCGAAGAACGGTCATCATAGTAATCGTCGTCTCGAGGATCTTCGGGGCCGCTACCGATACCGATTTTGGCAAGACTACGTCGAGCACCGTCAACTATGCTGCGGCTACGGCTGCGGTACCTGCGCGGTGAGCGATCGCGGCTGTTGTACGAGTCGGGGCTGCCCCTGCGGGACCGGGACCGGGACCGGGATCTGTCCATGATCTTCTTAGCGCCCAGCACGCCCAAGCCTGCCGTGGCAAGTGCCGCGAGGCCACCCTTGCCACCAGCACCGCCATCGGAGCGCGCGCGAGAACGTGACCGGCTCCTGCCCGTCCTCGCATCCTCCTCGATATCCTTTCTAGAGCCGTGCAACACGCGGTTGCCGACGAGGCCCCCAATGACAGACTCTAGGAGATGACGCTTGCTGTCCTTGCTAGGATCAAGCGCGGCATCAATAGTTGCGGCACCAGCAGCCGCGGTGAGGACGCGCTTCATCTTCTCGCCCTTCCAGTTACCTGGTTCTTTGGATACGCGGAAGGCTTCAGCAGCACCAGCGACCAATGACGCCTTGGCAGCCTTCTGCATCCTCGCGGCTGGGGTGTCTTGGGATTTGGAACGAGAGCGCCTCGAATCGGGGCTGCCACGGCGACTCCTCCCGTCGGATCGACGGTCATCCTTGTCGGAGCCGCCACCTGTCAGAGCCTTGATGGCGCCGCCGAGACCAGCGGCGGAAAGAGCGTTCTCAAGGAAAGATTTGTTGCCCTTGTGGCCTCGAGGATCCTCTTCATCGTCCGAATAGTACTCGACGACGCGGCCATCGCGACTCTTGTGAACAATGTACGTAGACTTCTTTTCTCCTTCTTTGGTGGCATGCTTGTTGTAAAGGTCAGCGCCTTGGTAACCGGCAAATGCACCAGCTGCGCCAAGAGCGGCAGAGGCGGCGATGTTTCGGTGGACTTCGCTGCCCTCTTCCTTTGCTTCATGACGGTCCCATAACTCCTTGGCACCAGCGGCAACAACACCGCCAACGACGGCAGCAATGATTTTGTCCTGCTTACTCAGAACGCGCTTGCGGGCCCTTTCCTCTTCCTCGTAGTAGACGCTGCCCGGCTTCTTATGGGGGCGATAAGCACGGTCGCGGTCGCGGTCCCTCACGGTATCGTACTGGCGACGCTGGTCGTAATAGTAATCATCATAACCAGGCTCAGCAGATCTAGCTCTCCGGATGTCCCGGGAGGAGCCAGGAGGAGGAAAATCGCGGCGAATCTCCTCAACCGAAAGATCGCTATCCTCACGAGCTCGAGGGACGAGTTCGGTACGGCTGGAAAGGTTCACCCTGTAGTGGGGATCCTGGACATCAGCGTAACGAGGCTCCGGCCTTTCTCGGCGATCGCGGTCACTCGTATAGTAACGACGAGAATAGTCTCTGTCGCGCTCACGTTCACGGATGGGAACGTCGTACGGGTCATACGCCGACATTGTCGAAGAGTAGGCTAGGTAGGTAGTATAAGCAACGCACCCGCGTGGTGGGAGAAAAAAGGTTTGGGCGGGCTGTTTTAGTGGCCGTACAAGTCAAACTCAATTCCCCGATGACCCTGTTCCCACAACACTTCGTGATAAACTCCGTGTAGGAATATTACAAAAAGGATAGATTATAACGGTAGATGGTACAGTAAGGTTGGTGTCAGGATAGTCAGGTAGAGAGGTAGGTGAGGACAGACTGAAGGAGGGGATGCAGTGCGGGCAGTGCGTGGACACAATGAGGCGTGCGGGGCAAACCTGAGCTGCGCCTTACAAGAAAGGCAAGACCCTACGAAGGTCGAGCGCAAAGGTGTGCATACATTCCTGGTAAGTCCCACAGTACGCCACAACGCACAGTGACATACCGTGGAAATGAGGCTAGTGACTGCTGTGTGCTAAAGTTATTTTTCAGGGGAGTACCTTTAGGGCCTTGTAGCGTGTCTGCAGCTAAGGTCACTTATCGTACGGCGTACCTGCCTATGAAATAACGTTTTTCAGCCACAGTTCCTACTGTGACCAGGACCAGGAATGTCTGCACACTTTTGCGCTTAACCTTCGTAAACCCTTTTCCACGTCGCACTGGTACCCGACGTATGTGCCCATGTATGCATGTACCTTGTGAAAAGGTAGAGGACATGTCAGCTAGTCAGGTGTACTATAGCACACTAAATAAGAAAAAGCCACCTTCCGATCGTAACATATATGTTCCGTTACCTCAGCATGCTTAGACCTTTGCTAGCTCGTTCTTTGATTCTTTTTTATAGTTGTTTAAAATTCTACTGTTAACATTAAAAATTAACTATTTAAATTTTAAATCCTTATAATAAACTAGTAAATCTTAAGATATAACTATAGATAAAATTAACTAGATTTAAGCCGTATTATATAAATTAAATTAAAAATATAAGGTAATTATATAAATAATTAATATAATAAATCCGATAAATACTCTACTTACTATTTTCGAATATTATAATAATTAATAGTTTTTATAGTAAAAATTATTTTTATATTTAATTTTTATAAAACTTTATTTTAAAATTATTTATTAAAGCTTTTATAAATACGTAATTTATTAATTAATATCGAGTTAGAAATTTTTTTAATATAATATTAATAAACTTTACCCTTTATAAATCTTATACCTTTTAACTAGTTCGATAAAGAAATCTTTTAAACGATAAATAATAACTTAAAAAATATTAAGCTTTTTATAATAAATCTTAAGTTCGTAAAAAATAACTACTTTACGACCTTTTTTTAATCTTACGATTTTTTTAATTTCGATTAATTTTACGGGTTTTTAAATAGTTATTAATTAAAATAATTAAAATATACTAATTAAATTTAAATGTAAATCTTAATATTCCGTATTTTTAAAGGTTTAATAAAAATAATCTTATTTATATTCTTTAATTTATATATAATAATTAAATAAAAAGATTAATAATATCTTTATTAATATTTTTTTTAAAATCGGATTTTATTTTTAATTTTCGAATACGATTAAATTCGTAATAACGGAAATAATCGATATCTACGTAAACCTATATTAAGAAATATTTTACTTATAAAGAAATTACTATTATTATAGTACGTACCTGGTCTGTGCGCTAATAGGGCAAACCTTAGGTCTAGCCTTAACTTATAAAATTTCTTCTAGCCTACTTAGCTATAAGAACCGTTTTATTTTATTTCTTTTTTCTTTATCTTAGATTTTATATAGCTAATAGGAATCTGCTTTAATCGCCGAGCTCTATATACCGTAATAACTATTATAATTGAAAAATAACGATAATAAGTTTAAAAATATTAAGGTTTAACTTTTATATTAATAAAAAAAATTTACGAATAAGAATTTATTCGATAATTTAAAATTATGAAAAATATTTAAAATTATCTTAAAAATTACTATTAATAAATTTAAAATTAATGAACTTAAAATTATATTAAAATAATATATTTATAATAAAACGATAATTTTTAATTTTTAACTAATAAAATTATTTACTTTATTTTTATAAGAAAACCCGTTATAATTCGAGATACCGCTGTTATTCTAATTAATCTAGATTATAGGAAAGGTAAAAGAGAGCTAGGTCTAAGCTATATATATACAAATAGTAGGTCTATCGCACTTACTCCTCCGTTACCCTAGGGACCCCCTATACCTAATTTCTTTAGCTATTATATATATCCTAATAAATATAGTATTTATTATATTAAATATTAATAGAATTACTTAATATCTTTAATTTAATTTAAATAATACGTTTTAAACTTGGTTTAGTTTATATAGATATATAAAATATTTAAATAATATTATTATATAAAAAATTACTCGGAGAATCTTAGTTATTTTAACTAATAAAGATTTAAAATATTATAAATGTAATAAAAATTAAAAAAGATAATTTATATAATTTTATTCCTATTTAACTTAATATTTAATAATTTAATAAATAATTAATATAAAATTATAAAGTTATTTTATATTAATTTAAGATTAATTATATGCAAAGTTATTAGGTTTAAGCCGTATTATCTAGGTTAAATTAAAAATACGAAGTAATTATATTAATAATTAATACAATATATACTTTACTTAAAATTTTTACATATAATAATTATTAATAATTTTCATAATAATAATAAATTATACGTTTCGGTTATAAAAAACCTTATCCCGAAACTAATTATTAGATTCCCGTAAATACGCAATTTCTCGATTAATATCGGCTAAGAGGCTTATTTACGCAATGCCGATAAGTTTCGACCCTGATAAATCTTATACCCTAGTTCGGCAAGGGGAATCTCCTGGAATACAGATAATAACTTAGGAAATATTAAGCTTTTCGCAGTAAACCTTAAGTCCGTATAAAATAGCTGCTTTACGACCCTTTGCCAGTCCTACAACTAAAAATATTAGATATCAGCCAGGAAAAAGGGCTAGGAACTTTAAACCAGCCATTTTTAACGTCGATCGATTCCATAATACCTTTTCGAATTTTTATTAATTAAAACAGCTAAAATATACCGGGTAATTCCAATTATAAGATACCGATATTCCGTAACTGTAAAATCTTTACGGAAAACGTTTTTTTTAAAATCCTTAAACTTAATAAAGTTTTAGGACAAATTAAAAATATCAATACCTTTATTAATTTAACCAACCTTTTCCAAAAAAAATCGGATTTTACTTTTAATTTTTAAATATAATTTAATTTATATAAATAAAAATAATTAAAAATTAAATAACCTTATAATAAAAAATATCAACCGTATAGAAAACTATTAAAAAAGTTAGATATAAATAGTAAAAGGTTTAAAAACTTTAAAGTTTAACTTTTAACTTAATATAAAGAAAACTACGAACGATAATTTGTCCGGTTACTCCGGATTGCGAAAATCGTTCAGAATTCGGTTAAGAATAGTCGTCGATAAGGGCTGTAAAAAGGTTAGGGCTTAGTAAAGCTGAGTAATTAATATTACAATTTATCTATTTATTTAATTTTATTCTACGGTTACGTCTTTTTTAAGGAGATAAGATTAATTATATATAATTTAATATTTTTAATATTAAATTTTTTAAAATAAATTACTTTTTTAAATTATAAATATTTAATTTATAAAGTTTAAAGTTTATTTATATTATAATAATTAATTTCGAAACATAATTTTATAAGCTTAAAAAATAAAATTTATTATATTAAATATTAATAATTAAAATATTATTTTTATACTAAAAAATAATAAGTTTAAAAATTTACAAATTTTAAATTTTAAATATAAATTAACTTAAAGAAAATTATTACGTATATTTTAATTAAATAATTCGTATTATTAAAAAGAAATAATATTTCGGTAAAAATTATAATTTATAATAATTTATATAATTAAGAAATTATTAAAAAATTTAAAAATAATAAAATTAAATAATTATTATTTTAATATATTAAATTTATATAATATATTTATTTATTAAATATAATAGTAAACCTTATATTTATATAAGTATAATGGCCTAATAGCTCAGTGGTTGCGAGCCTGGGTGTGGTCTCTTTTAATTGCGACAGGCTTGGGCACCCTGTTTCGGTTGACCTTAAGAGATAGCTGGTTCAAATCCAGCTTGGGCCACCGTTCCTTTAGGTGACTCCAGCCTAGAAGGAGCTAGACCAATTGGGGTTTCGGCTCCGCCACCGTGTCGGCGACAATTGAGGGGTGGCTGGGGGCTTTAAAACCAGTTACGATTAAGGGCGTTAGGAACCAATCAATTAATCGGGTGTATCTTATCGTTAGTTGCCGTGTTACATAACCCGCATTGCGTTTTTCCGGTCCTTGCTAAGAAGGGACGGTTTTTAAAGGGGTGCTCCCCGGTCGCGTTTGTGCAGAACTATTTGTGTACATATATGTAATGAACGGATCAGCTTGTATGTACATAGCTAGATACCATAATGGCACTTTACCTTGCAATATAAGTATAATATTAATAATATATTAGTTAACGTTTTACTAAATAAATATTAAATAATTTAAAATATAATTAAAATTAATATATAAAATAATAATTTTAAAGAAATATAATAACTAATAAAGTAAATAATTTAAAAATAAAATAAATAAAATATTCGAATAAGTATATTATAATAGGTTTTATTAAAGAAAGCTAGTTTTCGGCGGAATTAATATATTTAATTAATAACTTATATAAAAGTTTCCTTTTTATAAAAATATAAAATAAATAAAATAATATAATATTATTAGAATTTAATACGTTAATATATAACAGGGTTAGTTAGCTCGTATAACGCTTACCCGAACGCGTTTTAAGTAGGTTTAATGTACTTACCTTTTTAATTAGCGTTTTGTACCTAGAATAGATATATTTTAAATATAACTAAGTAATATATATATGTTAATATTAATAACAGTTAAATTAATACCGTAAATTCTAATATAATAATATTTTTTTGTTTTAAAAAAAAGAATTATAATAACAACATTATTATTATTATTATTATTATATAATATATCGTTATAAGATTATAATTAACGTATTATAAAGTTTTAATTAACCGGTTTAAAGTTAAAGTAATTAATAATAATTACGAAAACGAATTTATTCGGTTTAATAAATATTATATAATAAAATCTTATTAAATAATTAATTAATATTTTTATATAAAATCGTTAAATTTAAACCATATTATTTAAATTAAGTTAAAAATATAAAGTAATTATATTAATAATTAATACGATAACTATTTTATTTAATATTTTCGAATACAGTAATTATTAATAGTTTTTACGGCAATAATAAATTATACGCCTTATTTATAAAAAGCTTTATTCCGAAATTAATTATTACGTAATATCGATAAATTTTAACTTTAATACAAAGTTGTTAGGTTTAAGCCGTATTATCTAAGCTAAGCTAAAAATACGAAATAATTATATTAATAATTAATACGATAAATACTTTACTTAATATTTTCGAATACAGTAACTATTAATAATTTTTACGGTAACGATAAATTATATTTCGGTTATAAAAAGCCTTATCCCGAAACCGATTATATAATGCCGACAAACTTTAACCTTAATAAACTTTATACCTTTTAACTAGTTTAACAAAGGGAATTTTAAATAATAACTTAAAAGATATTAAGCTTTTCGCAGTAAACCTTAAATCCGTATAAGATAACTGCTTTACAACCCTTCGCCAGTCTTACGATTAAAAATGTTAGATATCAACTAGGAAAAAGGGCTAAAAATTCTAAACCAGCTATATTTTTCAACCTTAATTAATTTTAAAACTTTTCAAACTTTTATTAATTAAAATAACCAAAATATGCCGGCTAAGTCCGAATATAAAATCCTAATATTCCGTATTTCCGGAATCTCGACGGAAACGGTCTCGATTAAATTATCCGATTTAAATAAAATAATCGGCCGAATAAAATATATTAATACTTTTATTAATATTAATAATTTTTCCGAAAAAGATCGGGTTTTATTTTTAATTTTCGGATATAATTTAATTTAAAATGGCGGAAATAATCGATTTTTGCGTAAATTTATACTAAAAAATATCCGGTTTATAAAAAAATTACTGGTAAAATTAGAAAATGGCGATAACGGGCTTAAAAACGTTAAAATTTAATTTTTAAATCGATATAAGCTGGAAAATTACGAACGATAATTTATCCGATTATTCCGGATTACGAAAACCGTTTAAAATTTCGTTAAAAATGGTTATCGATAGGGGCATAACTGGGCAATCTGTAAGAAAATTAGGGTTTAATAAAGCTTAGTAACTGATAGCATAATTTATTTATTTATTTAATTTAGTTTTACGGTTACGTTTTTTCCAGGGAGAATTTTAACTTTGATAAATTTTATATTTTTTAACTAGTTCGGTAAGGGAATTTTTTTAAAAGGTAATAATTTAAAAAATATTAAAGTTTTTATAGTAAATTTTAAGTTTATATAATATAATTATTATATAATTTTTTATTAATTTTATAATAATTTTTAGTAATTTTAATTAATTTTACGATTTTTCGAATTTTTATTATAAAATACCGGTATTCCGTAATTATAAAATTTTAAAATAAATTAAAAATATTAATATCTTTATTAATTTATTTAATTTTATTTTTAATTTTCAGATACGATTTATTTTATTTAAGCAAAAATAATTAAAATTTAAATAATTTTATAATAAAAAATATAGATTATATAAAGAAATTATTAAAAAAATTAAATATAAACGGTAAAAAGTTTAAAATTTTCGAAATTTAAGATTTAATTCGATATAAATTAAAAGATTATAAGTGATAATTTATCCGGTTATTCCGAATTATAAAAACCGTTTAAAATTCGGTTAAAATAATAGTTAATTAAAATTTATATAATTAAATAGTTTATAAAAAGTTAAGGTTTAATAAAACCTAATAATTAAAATATATAATTTATTAATTGATTTAATTTTATTATACGGTTATAACTTCTTTAAAAATTTAATATTTTTATATAATTTTTATATCGGTTTAAAAAAAATTAAATTTTAAAATATTTTTATAAATTTATTAAACTTTTATTTTAATAAAAAATACCTTTTTACGAAAATAAAGTATTTATATAAATAGGTTAAGTTAGTTATTAATAAAGTAATTATTAAACGAAAGTAATATTTATTAATTAAGTAATATTAATAAGCTTTAAAAAAAGATTTTAACGAATTTACGTTATAAATAATTTATATATAAGGTCGTTAGGTTTAAGCTATATTATCTAGGTTAAACTAAAGATATAAAGTAATTATACTAATAATTAACACGATAAATACTTTACTTAATATGTTTAAATATAGCAATTATTAATAATTTTTACGATAACGATAAATTATATTTCGGTTGCGAAAAGCCTTATTCCGAAGCCGATTATTACGTAATATCGACAAACTTTAACCCTAATAAACCTTATACCCTTTAACTAGTTTAGCAAAAAGAATCTTAATAATTTAGGAAATATTAAGCTTTTCGCGGTAAACTTTAAGTCCGTATAAAATAACTGCTTTATAACCTTTCGCCAGTTTTACGATTTCTTTAACTTCGATTAATTTTAAAGCACCTTTTAAAACCTTTATTAATTGAGATAATTAAAACATACCGGCTAAATCCGAATATAAAATCCTAATATTCCGTACCTCCGAAATTTCGACGGAAACGGTCTCGATTAAGGTACCCGACCTAAATAAAATAATCGGCCGAACAAAATATATCGATACCTTTATTAATATTAATAACTTATCCGAAAAAAATCGGGTTTTATTTTTAATTTTCAAATACGATTTAATTTAAAATAAGGGAAATAATCGATTTTTACGTAAATTTATATTAAAAAATATCCGGTTTATAAAAAAATCAATGGTAAAATTAAAAAATAACGATAACGGGTTTAAAAACGTCGAAATTTAACTTTTAAATCGATATAAGCTAGAAAATTATAAACGATAATTTATCCGGCTGTTCCGGATTGCGAAAACTGTCCAGAATTCCGTTAAGAATAGTCGTCGATAAGGGCTTGAATAACTGGGCAATTTATAAAGTTAGGGTTTAGTAAAACTTAATAATCGATAATATAATCTATTTATTTATTTAATTTAGTTTTACGGTTACGTCTTCTTTAAGAAGAAATAAATAATTTATATAAAAATAAATTTAAACGAATTAAAAAAATATTAACGAAAAATAATAATTTTTATCTTAGTATTAACTTATTAATAAAACCGGGATTATTAAAAATTTAAAATATAATAAAAAACTTAAAAAAAATAAAAAAAATAAAAACTTTTTTTCCTAAGAAATTCTATAAACCCTTAACGAAACTTAATTAATAACGGCTTATAAATAAAAATGTTATTATTATATTTATCGAAATAATTTTTATTATAAAATAACGATAAATACGGTAATAAAAAAAGCGGTAATAGTAAAGGAAATAATTATAATTTTTTATTATTATTTAATTTTTCGTTATCGTTTTTAAATTTAAATTTAAATTAGGATTCGGAAAATAATTTAAGTAATTTAAATAACGATAATAATATAAACGTTACTATAACCGTAAAAAAATATAAAAAGAAAAAGTTTTAAAAAAATTCCGCTTTATATTAAAAACGTTTTAATTTCGCTTTAAATAAAGAAAATTACTTAAAAAAGTTTTAAAAATTAAAATTTTAAAAAAATAGTTTAGATTTTATATTTAAAAAGATAAGTTATAAAAAAACTTTTACTTTTAATAAATTACGTTTAATAATAATAAATATTAAAACGATATACTGGACGTTTTTAAAATTTATTACCGGAATTGAAAAAATGTATAAAATTAATATTATAATTAAAAAAACTCGTGTATATTTTAAAAAAAATTAAGTTAGTATCGTTACGATAATAAAAATTTAATTATTTTTATTACGAAATTTTAAAAATTAATTTATAAAATTAAAAATATAATATAAAAATTAATAAAAATTAAAAAGTTATTATGTTTTTAATTACCGTTAAAAATAAAGCAAATAATTAATATCGAATAATAAATTTCGTATTTCGTAAAACCGATTATATAATTTACTGTTTAATTGATAATTTTAATAATAAATTTTATTATTAAATAAAAGAAATTAAAAGTAATAAAATAAAAAATGAGACAAGGTCGTTAGATTTAAGCCGTATTATCTAGGTTAAAAAAAGAAAAATAATAATAATAAACTTTTATAAAACGTAAAAAGTAATTTTTTTTAAAAAATTATAAAAAATATAATTATGTAATTAAGAATTATCGAAAATTTAAGAAAAACGAAAATAATAATAATTAATAAAACGGTTAACGTAATAATAAACGAAACGGTAATAATGGTAAATTTAATAATAATAATATAGATAATAATAGTTAATAATATTTAATAAAAACGTATTTTATTTTAAATAAGTTTAAAAGTTGATAAAATTAACATTTTCAAAAATATTAAATTAAATATATTATATAAAGTCGTTAGGTTTAAGCCGTATTATTCAGGCTAAGTTAAAGATATAAAGTAATTATATTAATAATTAATACGATAAATATTTTACTTAATATTTTTAAATACGGTAGTTATTAATAATTTTTATAATAATAATAAATTATACGTTTCGGTTACGAAAAGCCTTATTCCGAAACCGATTATTAAGTTTTCGTAAGTATGTAATTTCTTGATTAATATTAGCTAGGAGATTTATTTGCGTAATGCCGACAAGTTTCGACCCTGATAAACCTTATGCCCTCTGGCTGGTTTAAAAGGCTTACTTACGCAATGCCGATAAGCTTCGACCTTAATAAACCTTATGCTCTCTAGCTGGTTCGGTAAGGGGAATCTCCTAAAATGTAATAATTTAGAAAATATTAAGCTTTTTATAATAAACCTTAAATTCGTATAAGATAGCTACTTTATAATCTTTTACCAGTCTTACGACTTTAACCTTAATTAATTCTATAGTATTTTTTCGAATCCCTATTAATTAAAATAGCTGAAACATGCCGGTAATTCCTATTATAAAATACCGGTATTTCGTAATTATAAAGTTTTTACGGAAAACGTTTTTTTAAAGTCTTTAAGCTTAATAAAGCTTTAAAATAAGCTAAAAATATCGATATTTTTATCGATTTAATTAACTTTTCCTAAAAAAATCAGATTTTACTTTTAATTTTCAGATATAATTTAATTTATATAAGTAAAAATAATTAAAAATTAAACGACTTTATAATAGAAAATATCGACAGTATAAAGAAATTACTAGAAAAGCTAAATATAAGCAGTAAAGGGCTTAAAATTTTCGAAATTTAACTTTTAATTCTATATAAACTAGAAAATTACGAACGATAATTTATCCGGTTATTCCGGATTATAAAAACCGTCCAGAATTCGGTTAAGAATAATCGTTAATAAGAGTATAATAAGGTAATTTATAAGAAGGTTAAGGCTTAGTAAAACTTAGTAATCGATAACATAATCTATTTATTTATTTAATTTAGTTTTACGATTACGTCTTCTTTAAAGAAAATATAAATAATTAGAATTTTTATTATTATTTAAATAAGTTTAAAAAATTATATTAAATTTTATTATAAACAATTTTAAAAACTTAAAATTAAACGGGTTAAAATATGACGTAATCTTAATAATTATTAATTACTTTACGAAAATAAATGTATTTAATTTTATAATTAAAACGTTAATAATTATTAATAATAAAAATAAATTATTAATAAATTAAATTTAAATTAAATTTAAAAAGATCTCTTTAAAAAAGATGTAACCGTAAAATTAAATTAAACAAATAGATAAATTATGTTATCGGTTACTAAGCTTTACTAAGTTTTAACCTTTTTACAGGTAACTTTAAACTGCTTTATTATGCCCTTATCGACGACTATTCTTAATTAAATTTTAAATAATCTTTATAATACGGAATAACCGAACAAACTATCGCTCGTAATCCTCCTTATATCGAATTAAAAATTAAACTTCGAAATTCTTAAGCTTTTTATTACTTATATCTAGCTTTTTTAGCAGTTTCTTTATACGGTTAATATTTTTTACTATAAAATCGTTTTATTTTTAATTATTTTTACTTATATAAATTAAATTATATTCGAAAATTAAAAATAAAAACCGATTTTTTTAAAAAATAATTAAATTAACGGAGGTATCGATATTTTTAACTCGTTTTAAAGTTTTATTAAGTTTAAAGATTTTAAAAAAAAACGTTTTCTGTAAAGATTTTATAATTACGGAATATCGGTATTTTGTAATAGGAATTACTCAGTATATTTTAATTGTTTTAATTAATAGGAATTCGAAAAGGTATCGTAAAATTAATCGAAGTTAAAAATAGCTAATTTAAAGTTTTTAGCCTTTTTTCTTAATTAACATTTAACATTTTTAGTTATAGGATTAATAAAAGGTCGTAAAGTAATTATTTTATACAGACTTAACATTTACCGCGAAAAGCTTAATATTTCCTAAGTTATTATATTCTAGGAAATTCCCCCTGCCGAACCGTAAAGCCAGAAGGCATAAAGTTTATTAAGGTCGAAATTTGTCGGCATTATATAAATAAGTTTTCCAGCCGATATTAATCGAGAAATTACGTATTTACGGGGATTTAATAATTAGTTTCGGGATAAGGTTTTTTATAATTAAAACGTATAATTTATTATTATTATAAAAATTATTAATAATTCCTATATTCGAAAATATTAAGTAAAGTATTTATTATATTAATTATTAATATAATTATTTCGTATCTTTAATTCAGTCTGGATAATACGGCTTAAACTTAACGACTTTATATATAAAAAATAATAAATATCGATTATTTATTATCTATAAGTTAATAAATAAATAAAATATATTTATTAAATTTTAAAATATTATTTTCTTAATTATATTAAGAAATATTAAAATATTTAAATAAAGTTATTACGAAATGTAAAGTTTATTTATAATAATATTTAAAATATATTTACTAACCGTTAACCGTTTAAAATATTATATAAATATTATTTAAAAAAATAAAAATATTTTTAATAAAAATTTAAAAAATAATTCGAAAAAATTATAACCGTCTATTAAATCATATACAAATATTAAAGAAAATTATAATTAACGTTATATATTTATAAAATTTTAATTAAAATAATAAATAAATTTTTAATTTAAAAATAAAAAGTTCGTACTTATTTATATATAAATAACGATTAAAAAGTAAATAAATTCCTAAACGTATAAAATAGTTTTTTTTAAATATTAATATATACATAATATCTTTTTAAAATCATAATATAATCGGAAATTTAATAATAATTAAATAACGTTATTAAACTTAATAAGAAAATAAGAAAAATAAATAATAAAAAATGTTATCCGTTACCGTAATAACCGAACATAATTAAATCGGAAATCGATTATATAATAACCGTAAAAATATAAAAAATAATTATAAATAATATTAAAATATTAAAATAAACTTAATTAAATAAATATTTTTAAACTTTAAACGAATAATTACTTTATTATATACCGGTTAAAAACTGATTAATTAAATATTATTAAATATATATATTAAACCGGAATATGATTAAAAATTAAATAACGATATAAAAAAATTTAAACCCTTATTTTAAAAATAAAATTTTATATTTAGTTATCGAATTTTATATTAAATTAAAAATATAAAAAATTAAACTATAATTTTTTCGTAAATAAAACGAAAAATAGACGGAAATTAATAAAAAAAGAAAATCGGAGTTTTATTTCGAAAATACAATTTTACGTTTATTTATTAAGTTTTATATTAATTAACTTTTAATAAACGTATTAAAAAGTAATCGAAAAATATATAATAATAAAATATAAATACGTTTATTAATTTTATTAAACGATAAACCCGAAAAAAATTTAAAAATATTTTATTTTTTACGAAAAATAATTAGTTATTAATTAAAAATAAATCGCCGTCTTTAAAATATTTAAAATATTTAAATTTAATAACGGTTTTATTAATTAAAAACTTTTTTAATTATAATTATCGATAAATATTAAAACTTTACTAAAACGTCGGAAAACGGACGGAAAATGCTTATAAATAAAAAACGTAATAATATAATAATTTTCGAAAACGTTTTTATTTATAAATTTATTATAAAATTATGTTTAATTAAAAATTAACCGTAAAATAATATAAAAAAATTGGATAACTTATAAATATAACTTAAATTTATAAACTTAGAAAATAACGTTAAAATTAAACTTTTATAATTATAACGGATAATCGGAAATTTATTTCCGAAATATTAAAAAAACGATTTTCCTTATTAATAATTACTTTAAAAATAAATTTAACCTTACGAAAAATATCGAATCGGTAACCGATCGCAAATACGTTATTACGCTTAACTTAAGTATTAGCAATACGAACCGTTTTAAATTCGTCGATTAACTTTTAATTTTCGATAGCAAAATAAATAATAATTTAAACGAAAATTAAATAACGGTATTAATAATATTAAAAATAAATATTTACCGTATAAAAAGTTAATAATAATAATTATAACGTACTATATAAGCAAACTATATATATAAACGAGCTATACACTTTTTAATACGTCGCGATAACAAATTCGAATTAAATAACTATAACATATTAAATTAATTTAAATTAATCGGATTCTTTATTACTAAATACCTTTATATTTTCCTTATAAATACGCATATTATATCCGGGCTTACCGCAAACGTTACATTTCCGTTCCTTCGCTTAAACCCTTTTATAATAACCCTTTTCGGCCGCTGCTAATTGTAATTATTTACTATTACCTTTTTTCGTAACCATAAAAACTTATATTTCCTTTACAGTAAATATCCCTTTTTTTTAAAAACGTTTATTTTTAATTTTCCGGCGTTTATTAAAAACGTAATTTATTTCGCGTAATAAGCCGTATTTCTTCCGAAAAAAAGTAACTTCGTATAAAAATATTAAGTTATTTTTTATCAAAAGATTAACCGATTTAATTATTTTGGTCGGCAAGTTACCTTAATAATTTTTAATTTTTCTTTATAAATAACGTTTTTATTAAATCGTTTCGGTAATATTTTTAAAAATTTTCGCAAATAAAAAAATAACGAAATTAATAAAAGTAAATAAAAAAACGGTCGGTATAAATATAACTAAAACTTTTAATTCGGAAAAAACGTAATTAAAATCGAATAAAACAAATCCCGCTTTTGCAAATCCGGATTTAATATTATCGGTTATTATAACGGTTTTAAACGTATCGTAAAAACCGGCGATAAAATTTTCCTTAATAATATAAATAATGTAACGTTACATAAAACCTTTAATATATAACAAATAAACGCGTTTTAATACGGAAAAACAAAATACGTCGAAAAATTAAAACCGATAAAAAAAATAAGCAAATATACAAAATATAATAATATCGTTAATTTTGCAATAATTTTCGAATTTAATCGAATAATAACTTTCGTAACCGTTAAAAATAAAAAAACGTTTCGAACTTTTAATACGCGTTTTAATATATTTATCGAAATATTTAATTTATTTTAAACCTAATTTATTTATTATCCAGTTATTTTCGCTTATAATAATCCTCTAGTCGGGTAAAAATAGGTTATCGGCGAACCAGCGAAAAAAATAATTTTTCCCGGCAAAAATAATAAATAAAAACAAGGCCCAGTTTTAAAAGTTAACAATTTATATTACCATAAACCATTCCTTATTTTCTTATTACATTTATTTAAATCTTTTACGTTTTTCGGTATTTATAATTACTATACTTATTATTATAAAAAAACTTATTAAAAACCTTATTTTGTCGAAATTATAAATATTTTTTTCCATAATGCCGTATTTCGTAATTATAACCCGAATAAATTTAAATTATTTACGAAATACCTTTAAATTTTCGTATAAAACCCGTTAATAATTTATTTTTCGATTTAAACGCGTTTTAAATTTATATTACCGTTTAATAAAATTAAATACTTAATTAACCTTAATACGTCTTATAACGCGTTACGTAAATAACAAATTCGTTATATTTTTAATATACTAACGCTAAACAGGAAACGTTTACGTATTTAAATTAAAAATTTATTCGATAATCGATTTTTTTTTAATCGGCGTTAATTTTTACAAATTAAGGACGGTATTAGATCGGGCGCATTTATTATTAATTTACATTCTTAAAATAATAAATAAGATATTATAAATAAAACTAAGCTTTTTATAACTAAGTTTCGGGTTTTATTTTTTAACCTAAATGGCTAAGTTTATTTTCGTTTTTTTTATAAACCGTTTTATATTATAGTTATTAAAAAATAAATAATTAAAGTTAAAAAGTTAAAATAATAAAAAAAATATACAGCTCGCTTATATATACAGCTCGCTTATATATACAGCTCGCTTATATATACAGCTCGCTTATATAATACGTTAACGTAATTTAAAATACTTAAAATTTAAATATAAATTATACGGTAATTAAAATAACGTTATATTACGTAAATATAATACGGCTTATTACCGTTTATAATATAATTAATATCCGGTATATCGTTAACGTGAAAAAAAAACGTTTAAAATTTTTTTCATTTTTATTAATATCGAAATATTATTTTTCGTAAAATTACTTATAGGAAATAAATATAATAAATAAAAATAAACCGGAAAACGTACGAAAATTAAACGAAAAAAAAGAAAATAAAAGTATAAAGAAAATTTAAATAAAACGGGATTAAAAATAAATTAAAATAAAAACCCAGACGGAAAATAATAAATTACTTAATAAAATACGTATTAATTATTACGGTAATTATTTATAATATAATATAATTTATATATTTCTAACGAAAAACTTTCGGTAAATATACGTAACCGAATTTATAATTACGATACGTTAAATTAATAATATTATTATTAAAAATTAGTAATTAAAAAAGATTTATAAAAATATAAAACTTACGGAATTATAATTAATAATTAATTAACCGTTAACTTACTTACTTATATAACTATACTATGTAATAATTAATAAAAATTATTAAATAAAAATAATTTAATATATTTACTTTATAAAATTCGTTTTAAAACTAATCGATAATTACTTTATTTTAACTTATAATAACTTATATAAGGTAAAGTGCTATTAAGGTATTTAGCTATATACATACATATAGGGAGCTGATCTATTTACTAAGTATATGCATAAACTGGTTTTACAAACGCAACCGGGAAGCACCCTTTTAAAAACCGTCCCTTTTTAACTAAGGGCCGGAAAAACGTAATGCGGGTTATGTAATACGGCAACTGACGATAAGATATACCCGATTAATTAATTGGTTCCTAACGCCCCTAATCGTAACTAGTTTTAAACCCCAGCTACCTTTTAATTGTCGCCGATACGGTAGCAGAGCCGAAGCCTTAATTAGTTTAGTTCCTTTTAGGCTGGCGTTACCTAGAAGAACGGTAGCCCAAGCTGGATTTGAACTAGCTGTTTTTTAAGATTAATCGAAACAGGGTGCTTAAGCCTGTTATAATTAAAAAAGATACCCAGGCTCGCAACTACTAAGCTATTAGGCCATAGTAACTTATTAATATATTTTTATTAAGTTATTACATAAAATAATATATAATAAGTTTATAATTAATTTAAATTTTATAAACGTTTAAAATATATTTAAAATTTAATTAAAATAATTAATAAAAATTAATTTTACTAGTTTTTTTTATTACGAAAAAAAGCGTTTTTTATAAAAAATAATAATTATAATTTTTTTTTCTATTATTTTAAAATATCCGTTTATTTATTAATTTAAAATTTTTATTTTTTTATATAAATTTACATTTTTTAATTAACTAAAAAAAATTTTTAATTTAATAATTATTTATAAATATTACCGTTAAAAATAAATTTAATTTTTAAAGTTATAAAACTTTAAAAGTAATAAATTAACGTTTAATTAAATTCGAAACGTTTTAAAAAATAAATTTTATAACTCGGCATAATTATAACGGAACGATAAAATAAAAAAACCGGTTATTTAATATAATAAGTTAATATAATATATAATTTAACTTTTTTCGTAAAAATTAAAAATTTAATTCCGAACCGTATAAATTATTTTTATTAATTTTTATTAATTTTTATTAATTTTTATTAATTTTTATTAATTTTCATTAATTTTCATTAATTTTTACGGGGTTTTATATAAAAATAAAATTTTAATTTTTAAACGTATTAATTTTTTTATAAAAGAAACGTAACTATAAAATTAAATTAAACAAACAAATAAATTATGCTATCGGTTATTAAATTTTACCAAGCCCTAATTTTTTTATAAATTGTTTTATTATATAAGCCCTTATCGACGACTATTCTTAACCGAATTCTAAACAGTTTTCGTAATCCGAAACAGCCGGATAAACTATCGCTCGTAATCCTCCAGCTTATATCGAACCAAAAGTTAAACTTCGAAATTCTTAAGTCTTTTACCGCCTATATTTAACTTTTCTAGCAGTTTTTTTATACGGTTAATATTTTTTACTATAAAGTTGTTTAATTTTTAATTACTTTTATTTATCGGTTAAATTAACGGAGATATCGATATTTTTAACCTATTTTAAAGCTTTATTAAGCTTAAAAACCTTAAGAAAAACGTTCTCCGTAAAGACTTTATAATTACGAAATACCGGTATCTTATAATAAATATTACCCGGTATATTTCAGTTATTTTAATTAATAGAAATTCGAAAAGATATTATAAAATCGATTAAAATTAAAATCGTAGGATTAATAAAAAGTCGTAAAGTTATTTTATACGGACTTAAGATTTACCGCGAAAAATTTAACATCTTTTAAGTTATTATTTATATTCTAGGAAATTCCCCTTACCGAACTAATTAAAAAGTATAAGGTTTATTAAGGTTAAAATTTATCGGCATTACGTAATCGGCTTTAGAATAAGACTTTTTATAACCGAAACGCATAATTTATTATTACCGTAAAAACTATTAATAATTGCCGTATTTAAAGATATTAGGTAAAGTATTTATTATATTAATTACTAATATAATTACTTCGTATCTTTAGCTTAGCTTAGATAATACGGCTTAAACCGAACGACCTTATAAACGTATTAATTAAAGTTTTTTCTAAAGTTTTCGAAGATATAAATAACGTAAAAAGGCGTATTAGAATTTAATACGTTAATATGTAATAAAGTTAGTTAGCTCGTATAACGCTTACCCGAACGCGTTTTAAATAAATTTAACGTATTTACCTTTTTAATTAACTTTTTACACCTAGACTAGATATATTCTAGATATAACTAAGTAATATATATATTTTAATACTAATAACAGTTAGATTAGTACCATAAATCCTGATAAATATACTTAATATAAATCTTATATAAGACTAATTATATATATACTTAGTAAATAAAAAAGCTATTATATATAGTTAGATATTTAAATAATACTTACTTTACATACTTAATATTATTAATATTTTATATAAAATAACTTAAATTAATTAAAACAATACGAATATTTTAAATTATATAGATATTTTTTTAAATTTAACTATTAAATATAGATATTAATTTATATTCGAAGCGTATTTAAAGCATTTAAACTTATCGTAATTTAAATTTAATTTATAATATTTCAACATGATTAATTTAAATAAATAAATTTTAAAAGGATTTGTTTTAATACTCGTATATAAAACTAAACCCCTATCCGTATAATTATTACTTAAGCCTCGCTGGCCCGTTACGGAGTTTAGAGATTTAATTGGTTGATCTTTTTGTTGATGTTATAGAGTAGTGCTTCAGTAATCCGGCCAGGGAGGCCTGAGCTCGCTGAGGCAAGTACTGAGGTGGGCAACACTTGAAAGCAGGCTGGCTGAGCATCGTGACGTCAGCCCGGGTCGAGTAAGCCTGTCGCTGGTTACTGTGGCGTAACTCCCTACACCTGTCAGTCTTCGTACTGGGTCGGCTTATTACACCTCGGCCAAAACCGGTGTGTCTACGGCCATCTAGCTCACCCATGCTGCAACGTAAGGCGTAGGATCTATACATTCTTATAAGGTTTTTAGTTTAATGGTACATATAATCAAGGTGTTTCATCCTATTTTGTAATGACTTCAATCCAATAGTAAAAGCTTTCTACTCACGCAAACCGGTAGGATACATCCGTGGTTGGTTTCGGTGAGTGCACTATTCTACGGACAAACACGGAAATGGCACCTCAAGGGAAAGGGATGGAACAGTACATGCCCAACCACATTGCGGCTCGATAGATCAGCCCGCTATCTTAAGGGCGGCTAAGCCTTTCAACCGTTAACCCCGTACGGGCCAAAGCCAACGCCAACACTACAGAACGGCAACCCTCTGATGCGAATTCTCAACAACTACTACTCGAGCCCAGACGTAGCTGACAACCGCCTGACGGCCATGCGTAATCATGGCATTGCCTTTGCCTCATCTGTGTCTGCGGTGGAATGGACCCAAACCAAGACTAAATAGAGCGGGCCCGAAACGGCTGAGCGAACAACGCAAGCAAAACCTCACAATCCCTTATACCAGGATCATTGCTCGGAGACAAACGTTTGAGCCTCCACGGGGTTCGTGCTGCTGCCTTTAGCATCATCGGCTACCGTCGTTTCCAAATCCATCACTCCGTCTCTGTCAGTAGGGACCACTGGTTGTCGTCAAAAAGTATTTCATGAAAGTAAAAATACAACCCCAGCCTCCCAACCCGAAACCACCTTTCTTTTTGCCAAACCGGATTGAACTCAGTGTTGAGAACGCATCAGAACACCTTCGGATCTCGTATATCATTATTGCGGTATCGCATTTGGGAGGAGGCTAGAAAGCCAAGAGTCATTGGAAATTGCCAGAGACCATGGTGTGGGGTCTTATGGTTCGGGCCCGTGCCGTGTGTCATGTTCGATGTGATTCCTCGTGAGGCTATTCGTGTGTTCCTGAACTTCCTCAGCTCACTGGTTTTCTTTCGTTTGCCTCACCCCGGCTTCAAATAACTTGTCATGCCCGAGCAACTGGCCTTGACCCATTTACGTAAGTACCAGCTTCAAGTTAGCAGCGTGGGGTGCCAAGGACACCAAACTAACACTGTCTAGGTTCGTGTGCGCCATTAACTCCATTGGTAATGATTTGGCCCGCTTGAGACTTATGCCAGTGATCACTAGATTCGTGTGTAGATCCATTTGGTTGTGTAGGTGTGTCAGAATCACTCGGCAATGTCGCCTCATGTTTCTTGCTGGTAGTATGTGCCTTTCTGGCATTATTAGCATCTTGGTCTCCAATTGAAGCTGTACGCTCAGTATCCGCATTGCCAGGAAGACCAGCCGGGGAGAACTCAGGGACTGCGGCAGATAAGTATGATTCGGAGGCCGGGGGGCCATTGACGCCATTGGACATTGGTACAGGGATATGGTCCCCGTTCGTGTAGGGTGCGAAGTGAGTAGCGCTGTTTGGTGAGAAGACGGCGGGCGAATCGATTGGATAACCTCCATGCATCATACCGGAATAAACCGGCGTCATTGGATGCCCACTATGTCGAATCAGAGTCTTCGGGCCCTCGTTTTGAGCTGTGTGGTCTCTCTGTTCCATAGGCTGAACCCAAGTTTCCCATCCCTCGCGTCGTCGTATTCGGTCCTGTCGATCTTCCCCAGTGACAAGTTCAACTCGTTCAGAAGTTTGGCTGGCGTAGCGGACGAGATTATAATCGCTAGTTAATTCTTGCATTCTCTTGAATTGAGTGATGATGTTCAAGAGGACAAAGCCTTGAGAGTCCATACGGTTCCTTAAAAATAGGTCCTTGCAGAGGTTATCAATAGAGAAGTAGTACTCAATCTGGGCCCGAACCAAGCCCAATATACTGGTGTCGAAGTAGTTGAACAGCGGCGGCGGCTGAGGATACATTCCCGGATCATAGGAGACACCGACCGGTTGGATCACCGGCAGCCTGCCGCTTGAATGTCGCCCACCATTGGTGGAACGGCCGGCGGGAATTGGGTTAGGGCGACCGCGGTGGCTTCCTGCTTGTGGGGCCGGGAATGTGGCTCCATATGATAGCTGGGAATAGCCAGGACTAAATGGTTGTGAAGCTTGTCGAGATGGAACGCCTGCTTGGAAAGTGTACCCGATAGCACTCTGGGTGAACGGCGCCTGTGATTGGTGGGGCAAGCTGGTCGAGCTCGAGTGACCACCACGGCTGCGACCAGTACCCCGTGTTCGTTCGGCTGGTCGATGATTAACACCATTTTGAAGGGTGCCGGTCGTCTCCTGAGATGATTGTGGGTTAGTATCCCTGGTTAAGCCAGTGGGCTTTGCGCCATTCTCGGGTTGTCGATCAGCGTTAGTAGTATGTGTGGCCGACTGCGCGGCGTTCGTCTCAGCTGGGTCTGTCCGACCATGCTTCAACGGCTCGGGCTTCGCGTTGTTCTGCCATGGCACACGTTAGTACCGTTCTTTTTGTATCAGAAGGGGCTCGCACAAGTTGAGCGTGGGAGCTCTTACATTCGAAGTGCCCCCAGTTTGTCTCGGAGCGTCAGCAGAGGTCGCGGGCTTGCGAGTTTCGCGAGCCTGCATATTATCAACGGGGGTGCGCTTAGAAGCTTGAGGCGTGACGGAGGCGGCTCGAGAGTCAGACTCGTTACCTTGAACACGGTGGTCAGCGGCCTTTCCACAATCCAAAAAGGTAGTGTACCATTACCATTTGCGCCAGGCACGCCAGCGTTCTGGTGGCCTCGAGAGGCACCTTCTCGTCCGACTCGGGTGCTACCAGCCCTGCCACCACCTCGAGGACCACCTCGTGCCGGCAGGGAGGTATTGAAAGCCACGGTCGGAACGAACGGAACGGGCACCCATTTCTGTCGAGATTTACCAGCAGCCGACTCAACTCTCCCGTCCTTTTCATACTTCTCTGTATGGGTTTGCGATTTCGTTTCCACCGAGGCTGTTTCGGGCGTGGGCCATGAAGCAGCATTGGCGACTGGAGGTAAGGCGTCAAGAGCAGCTCTGCTTTCATTCTCATGCGCTCTGGATCCTCTGGGGGCAGATCTGCGGAAACTCTGGTCGCCATTGCTACGCGCCTGCTCGGCAACTTTCTTCTGTGACTTGTTACTAGTAGAGAGCGCCTTGTTTTGTGTAGCGGAAGACTGTGCGGCATCGTTGAGCGAGCGTTGCTTTTGATCCAAATTGGAGGCCACAACGCCGACGGTCCCGTCAGCCGGGGAACGCGGCTGAGCCGCCAGTGGCGGGGTTACCTTAGCCTTCGCCGCCTGCGCTTCCCGTCTCTGCTGCCAAACATTGACTGCTGGAATCGGAGCCTCGAACAACTCCCCCTGAGGCGGCGGCGAGTTCTCCTTCCTGTCTTGATTCTGCTCCTGGTCTTCGCCATTCTCAGATGCCTTGCTCTTCTTCCCCTTCTTTCTCCTCGCGTCGCTGGAGTCTTGCGGATGTGGACTCAAGTTAGAGCCCTTCTCCAGCTTTTCGGGGTTCGGTGGTGGAATTTCCCCTAAAGGCTTTTCCACGCCCTGACTGGTGAAGGCAGATTCGGAAGGCGCATTGGGGGTTGCCACAGACTCGTCGTCAAAGGGTTTTGGCTCTCCATTGGAGCTGCCTTGATCTGGTCGGGCGGGAGGCGCTGAGGCCTGTTCCACAAACTCGCATTCATCCGGGGCTGTGAGAGCAGCAACCGATGATACACTGCTGCCATTCTTCGTAGAAGTAGCAATATCCTGGCTAGACTTTCTAGGAGCCGGCGTTGTTTGGTTCTGACCCGATTGTAAAGGAGCAGCCTGTGATATGGACTGGCCTTTCGCAGCCTGGGCATACGAGAAGGTCGTCGCAGTCGACATGGCTCCTGAGTTAGTCTTAGCAGTGCCAACAGACATGCTATCTGAATGGGCCGGCATACGCTGGAAAGCAGAGACACAAGGAACCGCAGTCTGCCGCGCGCGCCTCTCAAGCGGACAAGGTCTGTCCGCGTCCACCTACACACCGGGCTCACGACCGGCTCGCAAGCACCTCACCCCTCTTAGGGTTGCTTTCCAAGAGGGTCGACAAGGGCGGATTGGACACGGGGGGAAGTATGGACGGAACGAATGGAAGGTGCCTTCTTTTTTGTTTCTTCCGTTGCCCCACGGATAGAATGGCAAGCAAAAAAAGAGAAGACACGGAGTGCTCGAGTTTCAATGCTAGTCTGCACCCGGTAGGACGACTGGTTGTAACAGCCAAACGTACTGCTCAACAGTTAAAGGGGGAGAGGGAGGAATATGTAAAGATGGTAGATTTTGAAGGAATATCTCGAGTAAGTCCCAAGGTAGTCCTAAGGTAGGCGTGGTACCCAATCGCACGAGTAGAGAGACTTTTTTGAGAATTGGATGCGGGGTGCACTAAACGTACGCAGGCGCACCGGAAAACGTCGAAATTCCAGGATGCGACTGGCCTACTAGATCAAACCGAGAATTCCGAGTCTGGGGCAGTGCAAAAGTCAGTCGGCGAGGGGAAGTAGGAAGTAGGGAGATTGTCGAACAATCCAAAGCTGGTGCGCCGGTAGTCCGAGGGCAAGAGGCGTGGGTGAGGAGGGTGTGAAGGAGGGCAAGGAAAGGATTCAAAAAAAAAAAAAAAAAAAAAAAAAAAAAAAGATATTGTTCGAAAAATTGTACTGGTGCGAGAATGGAGCCAGAAAACGTGGCCTAGTGCAGTGAGGTACAATTTGTTGGTAATGCTTTAAGTTTGGGGGAGGGGGGGAAGGTTTGATTGTAGGATAGGTACCTGTTATTAACCAAGGCGGATAAGAAGGGGAGAAAATTACAAATTCACGGCTCCCGGAGCAGAACAGATACCAAAGGTCCTACCTAATCAGGCACCTGTATCAAAACTATCAAGGCGGGGGCAGTCTGGTTATTATTAGTAGGGTTGAGATGCGAGGATCTGAATCAACACAAGGTTGGTAGGTATTCTACCTGAAGAATCGGGACGCATATATGTACCTCACATAGGCTGGTGTCTGTAGGGTGCTCGCTGAGTACCATTAACACTTTAGTGCTACCCAGTAGGTAATTATTAGGTACATGTCCTTGGTGCTACACAAGGCGTCTTATCGGTAGGTGCCGAGCCGAAGGCACCTCTGTACATACATTAGTAGATGCCACAGCTTATACGAATTCAAAGAAGACATGACGGCTATGTGGTTATGTTGTAGATTTCATTGAAACATGCAAGTAAACAATTAAGAACGAGCCAAGAGGCCCAGAGGTTTACCTAAGAATTGATATAAGTTACCTTAAGGCGAGGTAGCCTTAGGTTGTCTACTGCATGTATTACTACTATAACCTATTCATTACCTACTTGCCTACTATGTAAGTCGACCATGGTCTAACCCCATTACGGGACAAGAAGAAACTGGCAGAGGGGCACTGCGCCTGACCTGGTACTTCTACCTGCTCAGAGTGAGTTTGTCCGCACGGGGACTCTGGAAACACATACGTAGGTATGCACAAGAGTTGAGGAGCGAGAAACGAGGTGATTATCCATGTTAAGCTGACTCTGTCTACAAAGTATGTCTACCGACATCTCTGGCATGGCTTGATCCGTAAAAGTAAGTAGGTGTCTTGGTAATGCCCAGGTAACACGTCGCTGAGATGCATATGAGTATGGACTTACGCACAGATACCTACCGTAGGGGAATTCTAACACATCTAACCCAATCTTGGTGTTCTTGGTAGGGCTTGATATCTGTTTTTTGGGGTAAGGCGGCCTCCCTGTGGTGTAGTTGGCGAAATAGCTGTCATGAGAGGTTCAAGAGGCGGATCCTACAGGTACCTGCCTTGCTTGAATAAGGGCATGGTCATTGAAAAGCCAGCAAAACCGCGATGGTGCATATATGTGGAAGTGATATATTCCCGGGTTACGAAATTCTCTGACATAGATCCGGGGATGCGGCTGCATGGTGCCGGACCGGCAAATATCCTTATACTTGGATGCCTTGGTGTTGTATCCCCAAAGAAGGGTTGCCGAGTTGAGCTATGTCCATTCTCGTTTCTACATATCTCTCTTTACCAAGGACCAGATCTTTTATTTACTAACTGCGACACCAGTGTCTTTGTATGGCGTATAAGCTAGATAAACTGCCCAGTGGTAGCAATGACTTGTTTTCAGCGCCTCGCTCTGTCACACACTAAACCAAATCATCAGTCACCTCAGGGTCCAACATGCTTACTTCTGGATGAAGGTCCAACAGGCAGACTCGCCAGGGACTGGCGCCGTGGAGGCATGTGCAAAATGAAAGAGGCCAGTTCATAAGCAAAGCCTTGCTGGTTGATCTCCCCTCTGTCCGGATGCGCTATGGATGCTTAGGAAACCCAAACACGAAGTAGCATAGGTAGTGTGAGTGTACGAGAATCCTCAAATGTGTTTGCAGATCAACTTCCCACGCTTGACAGCGCATACCCACTTACCTATAACGCAATGCAAGACCCACTATGTGCGGTCTCGTTTCTCGCAAGAATGCCAAGTGCGATTCACGGATGTCTACATAGGTAGGTTTCTTGGACATCCGAGTTTGGGCATACGGACCCGGCGGATGAGAGTTATAACGTCCTAGAGACCCGCAGGACTGCTGTGTGTTGTTGAGAATAGACAATAAAGTAGGTTATTATTGGCTCCTGGGGGTAAGCAATTCAAGATCCGTCTGCCCTCCGCTTGTCCAGTGCTGACTGGGCTGTTAGACATGGATTCCCTGAAAGTGTAAACTGAGATGAGTATTCGGTAGTCGATTGAGTTTGCCGGGTACAACCGGCCAAGGCCTATCCACAAAGGCAATAGAGGGCGCATACCTACCTTGTATGCCGAGCTACTCTGATATATTAATGCCAGCGCCAATGCCCTTCATTCTTCGGTCTCTAGGATGGTAACCAAACTTATAAGGGGCTGGTGACTAACTCGGTCAAAACTTGAGGGGCGCTGACGACATCGAGGCGAGCCACATCCATGTATATGGTCTCTTTTAAATAAATCATTTACTGCTAATCTAGGTATGAGGAGGCTATGTCAACGTAATTCGAGGGCATCGAAGTCTAGTAGCCGAGAACGGCTAGACAGCTCAGTATCTATAGTCAACAGTGTTTCTGACGGCTCTTAATATGTAATTACGAAATGTCATGCTCGACACACCCAAGTCTTACCTGCCTAAACGAATATTTAACACCATCATCCCACCCCAGTGTACGATAGAAGGCCGTAGTTCGCACAGCTGGTGTTGTCTTGAGTCGTTTTCGTTCTGCCTGGTGCTCTCCATTAGAGGCACCTTCCCTACCCGCGGCCACGAGTTGGTGTTCAGTGATTTTATTATACACCGGGGATAATCGAACAGGACACAGTCCTACTGCTAGCCCGTCATCCAGGCCGCTGCCCTTCTAGCGCCGAAGCTGGTGGCAAAGCGCAGACCACTCGAACCCATGGGGAAATAACTGACCAGATACCATACGAGGCAGGCAATTTGTATGGCTGCAGAGATGAGAGTGAGGACAGTGTTTCGAAGCTGCAGGAAGTTAGTCGAAAACCCTGACTAAGCACCGAGGACTGCCGGCTCACCCCAATGGAGCAGTAGATGGACAATGTTAACGAACCAAAGTAGGCCGCGGTGAAAGGAAGACGAGGCCCGGAACTTAGGTGCTGGAAATAGGTCATAGGCCCCATCATAACTGCGAATGAAGACAGGAACAGAATCGATCCAAAGGTCCATCTTGAAACCGAGTCAGTCAGTATTTCATTCTGGAAAGGGGTGCGCAGGCTGAACGGGTGGATTTGCGGAGTAGGAGGTAAAAACGGCATGATGTTGAAAGGAAGTTAGACCCGCGAGGTCGATCACCCGTATCGCTGTGCGAGATGAATGGATATGCGGGCCGGCTTGACGCACGATCTCATATAGATAACCACTGAGAGAGGACGTCCAGGGAACACGAGGATGAGGCAGGACAGTGGGAGGGCTGGGCACTAACAGGCGTAGTAAAAGAATACGGCAGCCTTACAGGATGACAAACTTTGCAGGCCTAGCTAGCAGGACGGGCCATAAGGCAAAGCAAAGAACAAAACAAGCGAGGGCACCTAGGTTGCAGGCACCAAATACTAGCATGCGGTCCCAACGGCTCACTAGATCAAAGATCGAGATCTTGAGTCAGCTTCGCGACATCTCCTACGAGTTGTTCGTCCATGTGCAATGGTGGAGCACGGCGGGCGGAAGATGCACATGCCGGTCACCAAGACACATTGCAGGGGAATTAAAACGGGAGAAGGGGTGGGCTTTCGGTGTGCGGGATACGGGTTGACGGGTATATGGATATATAATAGTAGAGCCGGACACCAACTCACAGGCAAGCCAGCCTTCTTCTTCATCGCGGCGGTTACTGGCAGGCAAGGGAGCGCCAGCGCTTTCGGTAACAGGAAGCTGAACGTAGCCCCGGTTGCCGAAGGGATTAAGTGACTTTATCGAGGAGAGAAGACCCGATTGTTGCGAAGTGTTGACTGGGAAGTCTGGATCACGTCGCGACCAGCCCAGCGAATTCATAGACTCTCTAAAGGATGCAGAGGCCATACCGCCGGATAGAGTCTGTCACGTATCAAATGTCCTCTATATGCAGCAGCTGATACCCAATACTTGATATATAGTATCCGCTTCCCGGTTGTATAGCTCCGCGTACTCTGGTGTTTCTGAATCGGACAGGTTTGGTGGCTTGGTAATCAATGCGAGGGTGTCGCCGTCACGCACTCAACCTCTTTCAGTCTAAAGGGGGGGTTCGTATATTGGGCGCTATGGTATTCAGGTGCGGATACAGGTCGTGGGGAGTGGATGTAAGGGTACCGAATGACCACCCCTCTGGCAACGATGCTGGAAATCTGGTATTGAGGGAGGTGGTAGTATGTAACCCAGGTATCGAGGGCCGATTGCACTTTGTAAGGTAGATCGAAGTCGGAGGAAAGGCGCTTGCTGATATTCTTGGGCTAGTCCCGTCTTATTACTTGAGGTTCATTATCGCTTTAGTTGGTTAGGGCGTGGAGAATTACCCACCTAGTATGTGCCTAAAGCCGAATGCTGCAGGACTGCTACCCAAACCTGGTCTATCGATTACAGATGCAATATGTACCTTGCTTATGTATAGAACTACCACCAAGTACTTGGCTAATGCAGAAGCTGCAGCACCATCAGAGTACCTTTCAGGTATTCTGTGCAGCCTGCACGTAGACATAGAAAGTTAGGCGATCAGCCAATGGCCACGGGAACCATCTGTTGTGGGGCAAGATGCGACATCCGCTCAAACAAAATGCCCACAAAATGGGTGGCTTCTACTAATCAGCCACAGCTGCAGTGAGCTTGTGACAATTATAGGCAGGAGCAAATCGCGAGTTAGGTCCGATTCCTAACAACGCTAATGGACTTCGCCATTTTGCCTCAACTGCGGCAGTGTTTATGTACACCTGCCAGCCTGCTGCCAGCCTGCTTCGTAGGTACGGGAGTTCGCATCAGCTTTATTAGTTGAGAGGACCGGGGCGCGGCAGCACAGTACATAAATACCCCAATACCATCTGCATGTGTGCGTATTAGAGCGGGCTGTAAAAAGGACAGCGATGCGTGTGCATTATGTTCGAACAACTGCTAGCTATATAGAAGAGGGCATCTCCGAACCAATCATCCTTGCCCTATTGGCTGCATCTTGATATCCAGCAGATAGCGGAGATTCATTCATATATCAGCAGTGTACAAAGGATTGTGTATCTCTCAATCCAAGGCAGCATATTTTGAGGCTTGTTTTGCGTTATATAGGTTACTAGACGAGGCCGAGTGTCTTGATCCTCTCAGGTTCACGTTACCGCATGCCTCGACAGCTTGCCAATATGGATGCCTACTGCGCCATAAGAAAACATAGAATATAGAACAGGCGCAAGGCAATGCTTTTCAAGTTGATTCTGCTGTTATATCCTCCAAGTAATTGGATGGTATTCACTCGGCTCTTTTCGCGTTGGGTTCTGTTGGCTGTACAGCCCCCGAGTTAATTCAAGGGCGGGTGAATCTGGGTCGTTGATATTCAAACAAACGATGTTTTTACGATATCAACCGCCTCCGGATTGTAGTGTTAGCACTGGGTTTGCCCCAAGTACCCCGTGCCTAAGCTGGGATCCAATGAGGCCATGTGCGCGCAGGTGTCTTTCATGGAGCTCTTGACGTCATTCCCATACCCATCTCTTGGAGATAACTCGGCAACAGTTGCGCCCGTATGCCTACGCACACCCACAAGCGCGCAGAGGAGAAGAACATAGGAAAGGGCATGTGTGTGTCTCGTGTGCGTATGCGACACACATGGAGGGGAGGGGAGGAAAGGAACATGGTGGGTTGAGTCCATTCCGAAAGCGCTCACTTTATAGCGGACCAGTTATAACCTCTGCCGAATCCTACAGTACCTGCCTATAGCGAACCGTGCCGAGCGGGCACTATAAACCCTGTTTAATCTGAGAACGTCAAGATCCTTGCTAACACTGGTCATCGATATCACTGACATGGATAGAATGCCAGCCAGAGATGAATAGACTTACTTAATTCCCGTAGGTGCGCACGCACTCATATAGGATACGAAGTATCCTAGCGTACGTAGGTAAAATACATAGGTAAGTGGTAGACTATCACCGCACTAAGGTACGGTGCAGCTATACTCATCATTATCCCGAAGAGCCCGTTCCGGATCGACACCAGTATCCCCTGTACCTACATGCCTCTACGGCAGTCGGCAGCCGGCAGTCGACCCTGCCCTCTAAGCACTTGCATCAAACCCGCACGGTTCCCTTCACAGCTCTCTCGCAACCACATCGACGCAGCCAATGGACAACCGCCCATTCCCGTCCTTTCTTCTTGCCGCGAAAACCCCACCAAAGATCGTCAGGGCCTTCCAACAGCCACAATGCATTGCATTCTAGTCTCGTGCTCGACTACCGAACATACCGAGGTATATAGGTGGGAAGATGCTCTTATACCCGCTCAAATGAATTGTTATGGGCGTAGGACAGTCGGACGCAAAAGTCTATAGACATGCCGAGTCGAGCTCTCGCAGTGCGCTACATAACACAATAACATACAGTAAAATCACGCTGACCTTGGACCCACCTAATGAATTACAGTAGTAATAGATAATGATTTTCACCTAGACGCGTAATATATGAAATTTAACAATATATATAGAGAAATAAATAAAATAATAAATATAATATTAATAATAACAAATAGCTTAAAGTATTATTTCGATTTTTTTAAAGAGCTGAATTGTATATATATATATATATATTATAAATTATATTTTTAGTAAATATAAATTTTAAAGTAAACCTATTTAAAAATATTATTATTTATTATAAAAAAGATGAATACCTTTATAATTAAAAAGTAATTATATAAAATCGTTAAATTTAAGCCGTATTATTCAGGCTAAATAAAAAATACGAAATAATTATATTAATAATTAATACGATAAATATTTTATTTAATATTTTCGAATAACGTACTATATATATAAGCGAGAGATATATATAAGCGAGCCGCTTTATAGTATTCCGTAATAACAAATTCAAATAACTTAATAATAACATATCGTATTAATTTAAATTAATCGGATTTTTCTTAGCTAGATGTATTTATAATTTCTTTATAAATACGCGTATTATGTCCGGGCTTGCCGTAAACGTTATATTTCCGTTTTTTCGTTTTAATTTTTTTATAACGACCCCTTTTAGTTGTTATTAGCTATATTTTTATTACTTTTTTTTTAGGCTAAAAAAGCTTGTTTTTTTTGTATAATAAGTATTCTTTTTTTAAAAACGTTTATTTTTAGTTATATAATATTTGCTTAAAATATAATTCGTTTTACGTAATTAAACGTTTTTTTCCCGGAAAAAACGGTTTTATATAATAATAATATGTAACTTTTTGTTATAAAATTAGCCAATTTAAGTATTTTTATTAGCAAATTATTTTGATAATTTTTAATTTTTTTTTGTAAATAACGTTTTTATTTTGTTATTTTACGGATATTTTTAAAGGTTTTCGTAGGCGGAAAAATAAAACTAACGGAAGTTAATAGGGAAATAATTATCGTAAATATAATTAGAAAAATTTCGAATTTGGAAAGAACGTTATTAAGATCGAATGGAATAAGGCCAGTTTTTACGAATTTAAATTTAATATTATCGGACGTTATAGCAGTTTGAAACGCGTTATAAAAGTCGGCGAAAAATCTTTTTTTGGTAATATAGGTATAATAATGTCGTATTAGGTTTTCGATATATCGTAAATAAACGCGTTTTAAAATAGAAAAACAAGATATATTAAAAAATTAAAGCCGGTACGAAAAATGTACGGGTATGTAAAACGTAATAATGTTATAGTTGGCATAATATTTTTCAAATTTTATCGAATAATAATTTTCGTAATCGTTAAGGATAAAAAAATATTTCGAATTTTTCGTACGTATCCAAATATATTTATTAAAATATTAGATTTATTTTAAATTTAATTTATTTATTATTTAATTATTATTATTTAATATAATTTTTTAATCGGCTGTTAGTAATAAGTTATTATAATATTAAAATTTAAGATAATTTTTCCTTGTTATAATAATAAATAACGGTATAATTTAATTTTAGAAATTAATAGCTTAAATAATTATAATTTATAATTTATTTTTTTGTTAAGTTTATTTAGGTTTTTTACGTTTTTCGGTATTAATAATTATTATGCTCGTTATTATAAAAAACTTTATTAAAAATTTAATTTTGTTAAAGTTATAAATATCTTTTTTTGTAATACTATATTTTGTAATTATAACCCGAATAAATTCGAATTATTTACGAAATGTTTTTAGATTTTCGGATAAAATCCGGTAATAATTAATTTTCCGATTTAAATATATTTGGAATTTTTTTTGCCGTTTACTAAAATTCGACGCCTAATTAATTTTAATACGTTCCGTAATACGTTAGGCTAATAATATATTAGCTATATTTTTAATATATTAAAGCCGGATAAAAAACGTTTACGTATTTAAATTAAGGATTCGGTCGATAATCGATTTTTTTTCAATTAACGTTAATTTTTGTAGAGGAAAAATAATATCGGCTTAGACGTATTTACCGTTAAAACGGTATATTAAAGTAAAATATAGAATTTCATAAATAAAATTAAGCTTTTTGTAATTAACTTTCGGATTTCGTTTTTTAGTTTAAATAACTAGGTTTATTTTCGTTTTTTTATAAAACGTTTTATAACGGTAATGTTATGAAATAAACGATTAAAAATAGATAATTAAAATAACGAAAAAAAGGTTTCGTTTATATATATCTCTCGTTTATATATATAATACGTTATAATAATTATCGATAGTTTTATAATAACGATAAATTATATTTCGGTTACGAAAAGCTTTATTCCGAAATTAATTACGTAATGCTAAGAAACTTTAACCTTAATAAATCTTATATCTTTTAGCTTTACGATTTAATAAAAGAAATCTTAAATAAAAACTTAGGAAATATTAAGTTTTTTACGATAAACCTTAAGTTTGTATAAGATAGCTACTTTATAACCCTTCGCTAATCTTACGACAGCTACCTTTTTTAACCTTAATTAATCTTACGATATCTTTTTAAATCTTTATTAAGTAAAATAACTAAAATATGCCGGCTAAATCCGAATATAAAATCCTAATATTACGTACTTTCGAAATCTCGACGGAAAGGGTCTTAATTATATTACTCGATTTAAATAAAATAATCGGCCGATTAAAATATATCGATATTTTTATCGATATTAATAACTTTTTCGAAAAAAATCGGATTTTATTTTTAATTTTCGGATATAATTTAACTTAAAATAACGAAAATAATCGAATTTTATATAAAATTATATTACAAAATATCCCGTTAATAATATAATTATTAAGAAAATTTAATAATAACGATAATAAACTTAAAAACGTTAAAATTTAACTTTTAAATTTATATAAGAAAAATTATAAATAATAATTTATCGGGTTATTTTAAATTATGAAAACTATTTATAATTTCGTTAAAAATAATTTCTTAATAAAGATATAACTAGATAATTTACGAAAAAATTAAGGTTTAATAATATTTAATAATCGAAATAATATAATTTATTAATTTGTTTAATTTAATTATACGGTTACATTTTCTTTAAAGGGTTAAAAAATATTTATAATTAATAATATTTAAAAAAAACTTAAAATATAAAAATATATAAAAAGATATAATATTTAAAATAAATGTATATATGTTATATTTATAACGTCCCACACGATTAAGCTGGACATACGATTAAGCTGGACACTTTTCAGCACTTCGCAATAATAAAGTCCAATTAATTAACCATAATATATTAAATCCATTTAAATTAATCGGATTCTTTTTCGCTAAACGTATCTACAGCTTTATTACAAGTACGCACATTATGTCCGGGCTTGCCATAAACGCCACACTTCCGTTCTTTTATCGCAACCCTTTTACGATAATTACCTTCGGCCATTACTAACTACGATTATTTATTACCACTTTCTTTCGTAACTATAAAAACTTATACTTTTTTTCTAATAAATATCCCTCCTTTTTAAAAACGTTTATTTTTGATTTTCCGGCATTTACTAAAAATATAGTTCGTTTCGCGTAATAAACCGTATTCTTCCCGAAAAAAAACGTTTTCGTATAACAATATTAAATTACTTTTTATTAAAAAATTAACCGATTTAACCATCTTTGTCGGCAAGCTACCCTGGTAATTTCTAATCTGCCTTTATAAATAACGCCTTTATCGAATCGTTTCGGTAATATTCCTAGGAATTTTCGTAAATAAAAAAATAACGGAATTAATAAAAATAAATGGAAAAACGGTCGGTATAAACATAACTAAAACTTTTAACTCGGAAAAAATACGATTAAAATCGAATAAAACAAAGCTAATTACGGCAAATCCGGATTTAATGTTATCGGTTATTATAACAACTTTAAACGCATCTTAAAAACCGGCGATAAAATCTTCCTTAATAATATAAATAATATAACGTCATATAAAACTTTCGATATATAACGAATAAACGCGTTTTAATAAGGAAAAACAAAATATGTCAAAAGGTTAAAGTAAATAAAAGGAATTAACTAATATACAAAATATAATAATGTTATAATTAACGTAATATTTTTCGAATTCTATCGAATAGTAACTTTCGTAACTATCAAAAATAAAAAAACGTTTCGATTTTTTCGTACGCGTTCGAATATAATAATTAAAATATTGGACCTATTTTAAACCCAGTTTATTTGTTATCCAGCTGTTATCGCTTATAGCAACCCTCTAATTAAGTAAAAATGGGCTATCGGCGAACCAGCGAAAAAAATAATTTTTCCCGGCAAGGATAATAAATAAAGGTAAGGCCCAACCTTAAAAGTTAATAGCTTATATTACTATAAACCATTCCTAATTTCCTTATTAAGTTTATTTAAATTTTCCACGTCTTTCGGCATTAATAATTACCATATCCGTTATTATAAAAAACCTTATTAAAAATCCAATCTTATCGAAATTATAAATATCCTCTTTTGTAATACCGTATTTTGCGATAATAACCCGAATAAGCTTAAATTACTTGCGAAATATCTCTGGATTTTCGCATAACACCCTTTAATAATCGATTTTTCGAAATAAACGCGTTTTAAGTTTTTTTTGCCGTTTAATAAAATATAACACCTAATTAACTCCGATACGTTCTATAACGCGTTAAGTTAATAATAAATTCGCTATATTTTTAATATATTAAAGCCGGACAGAAAACGTTCGTATATTTAAGTTAAGGATTCGGTTAATAATCGATATCTTTTTAATTAACGTTAATTTCTGCTTAAAAGGAATAATATCGGTTCGGACGCGTTTACCGTTATATCGCGTTTATAAAGTAAAATAAGGGACGTTATAAATAAAACTAAGTTTTTTATAACTAAGTTTCGGGTTTCGTTTTTTAACTTAAACGGCTAAGTTTATTCTCGCTTTTTTTGTAAGGCGTTCCATAATATTAATGTTAAGAAATATACGATTAAAAATAGGGAGTTGGAATGGTTAAAAAAGTGTCCAGCTTAATCGTATATCCAGCTTAATCGTATAGGACGTTATATTAAAAATTATATAAGTTTTTAAAAAATAAAGTATAAGATTATAATATTATAATATTAATATATATTTTAAAATTATTTAAATGACGAATTTATAAAGTTATTAAGTTTAAGCTATAATATTTAAACTTAATTAAAAATACGAAATAATTATATTAATAATTAAAACGATAAATATTTTATTTTATATTTTCGAATCCGATAATTAATATAATTTTTAAGGTAATAATAAATTATATTTTAATTACGAATAACCGTTTTCAGAAATTAATTACGTAATACCGATAAATTTCGACGTTAATAAATCTTATACCTTTTACGATTTAATAAATAGAATTTTAAATAACAACTTAAAAAATATTAAGCTTTTTACGATAAACTTTAAGTTCGTATAAAATAGTTATTTTATAACTTTTTACCAGTTTTATAACTTTTTTAACTTTAATTAATCTTAAGGTTTTCTAAACCTTTATTAATTAAAATAATTAAAATATACCGGCTAAGTCCGAATATAAAATCTTAATATTTCGTATCTTCGAAATCTTAACGGAAACGGTCTTAATTATATTACTCGACTTTAATAAAATACTCGGCCGAATAAAATATATCGATATTTTTTTAATATTAATAAATTTTTAAAAAAAAAATTATTTTATTTTTAACTTTCGGATATAATTTAATTTAAAACTGTAGAAATAAATCATTTTACGTAAGTTTATATTAAAAAATATCCGACTTATAAAAAATTATTAATAAAATAAAAAAATAATATTAACGAGCTTAAAAACGTCGGATTTTTATTTTTAAATCGATAAAAATTAAAAAATTATAAGCGATAGTTTATCCGTTTATTCCGGATTATAAAAACCGTTTAAAATTCCGTTAAAATAGTCGTCGATAAGGGTATAATTAAGTTATTTACGAAAAGGTTAAGGTTTAATAAAGTATAATAACCGAAATAATACAATTTATTAATTTGTTTAATTTAGTTATACGGTTAATTTTTTTTAAGAAGATTAAATAGCAAATTTAAAATTCCTTTAAAAATAAAGGTTAATAATTTATATTTTTATAATTTATATATAATGTTATTAAGAACGTAGAATATAATTAAATTAGCTTAATAAAAAAGTTAGCTTTTTCGATTTATATTTCTTAAATATTTTAGTATAATTTTAAAATTGTATTTATTACCTAATAAAATTAAGATATACTAAGTTGCGTATAAATCTAACCGTTTTCGATATAGTGTTTTTTTTAATAAATACCAATTTTTAAATATTACGCTTAAAACTTAATAGAAACTTTTAATATTTTATATACCGCTTTATATATTTTTCGTAAAAAAAAAATTTCGAATTTTTATTATTTTTATTTTAATCGATAGTATAAAAGTAAACTGATGTAAGAGTTGAAATATATATTTAATTATAACAGAGAGAATAATAGGCCTATAATATTCTCGAATTTTCTCCGAATATTAATATGCTTAATAAAGTAAGTTATGAAGTTATAATGAATTCTATTAAGTTTTAGCGTAATTCTTAATTTTTCGAGTTGTTAAATAACTATTATAATATTATGAGTAATTTTTATTACGGGGTTAATATTTTAGCTAAGAGATTTATCTAGTAGAAACCTATTATAGATTAGCGTATTTTATTAATATTTTACAGTAGCTCCTTTATTATTAATTTTTATTATAAATATTTTAAAGTAATACGTAATATTAAAAATAAATAACTAACGTTATAGCTATTATAATAACGGCTAAAAGATGCCATTTATAAGATAATATAAAATATATAACTTAATATTTTATATAACCGCCTTAAACGTTAATAATAACTTAATAACGTACCGGTATTTTTTTTAAGTTTAATAATTACTTTTTAAAAACAGTTTCCTAGGTTTTATTAACGTACTGGCGAACATCATTATAAAAAGGCTTTTTTACGAGTTTTTATTTATTTTTAATATAATTTTTTATCTAGTTTTATACGGTTTCGATTAAATTAAGATTAGGCGAATATAAAGGCTAGGTTATTACGGGGATATAGTAATCGATTAGTTTTTATTTCGAAGCTTCCGTTATATAGCCCGGGGTCTTATTATATATAAATATAAGATTATAGTAATAAAAATATTACCTGTTAATTTAAAACTATTTGTCGATTATAAGAATTATATGTTTTTAATATATATTTACGTTAATTTTACCTTAATCCTTTTTTTAAAAGAATTTAGGCCCTTTGTTAGTTACTCCGGAAAAGTAACTTTAAAATATTTCACCGTTTTTTTTGTTAATGTCTTCCGACGATATACGTTTCGTCTTCTTTTTCGTCTATACGGCGTATTACGTATTATTTCCGGTAATATCTCTTTGTTATTTATATTTCGTCGGATTATATTATCCGGTATTAGTTTTCAAAGATTTAATTAATATATTTAAAGGCTTAAGTGAGTTATTTTTATTTATTAATTTCGGATAAAGGTAATTTATAACGGGTAATACGATAAAGAAAATCGAAACGGCAGAGAGTTTCCCGAATAACGTACATTTCGAAAACTCTTATAAATAACCGTTAAAATAATTCGAGCTAATTTATTCGGTAGTTAACCTTTATAGTATATATAAATTTAACTAGTTTTTTTATTATGTTTTTATACGGCGAAAGCGGCTTATATAAAACTTCGGAGCGGCTTAAATAACTTTATAAACGTAATTAATCTACATTTTAAATAACGGGTTACTTTTTCGATTTGTTTATAAGTTATATAATTACTAAAGTAAAAGGTTCGGATTTATATACGGTTTTTTATAATAAAATATTTTATATAAATATTTTTAAAAGATTTATTTAATTTAAAAGTATCGAAAAAAGTTCCGAGAAAAGCTTTAAAAGTTGTTATATTTATAACGTTAAAGAAAAAACGTTTAAATTAAAATGTTAATAATTATTATATACGTTAAATAACTTTAAATTCGGGCTTAAGTTAAGTTGTAAAAAGGTTACCGTTTTTCGTATATATTTATAATTAACTTATATAAAAGCTATATTTAATTCGTGTAGCGTATTTACTAGCGTAACCTACTGTTACCTAAAGGTATAATAAAAATTTTACCTAATAATATAGTATATACCCTTTATTAGCCGATTCGCTTATATAGCTAAGTTGCTTATATAGTACGTTATTTAATTATTCCTTTTATAAAATATAATAATATAAATTTAAATAAATAAATAAATAAATATTATTACTTTTATAATTTTATTTTGTTTATTATTACTATTAATGGAATTTAATATAATATAAGTAATTTTAAATAATCGAATAAATTAATAAGTATAATTTTTTAATACCGACTTAAAAGTTATTTTTTGAAATTCTTTAGATTTTTATTATTTATATCTTATTTTCTTAGTCGTTTCTTTATATAATCGATATTATTTATTATAAATTCGATTAAAGCTTAATTATCCTTAGTATTATAATTTAAATTATATTAAAAAATATTTTTTTAAAAACGTTTAAAATTAATTATAATATAAATAATTTTAATCTATCCTACTATATATATAAGCGAAATTTTTTTCCAGCTATTTTAACTATTTAGTTTTAATAGTTTATTTTTTAATATTAACGTTATAAAACGCCTTATGTAAGGTCGTTGGGTTCAAGCCGTATTATCCAGGCTGAGCCAAAAGACACGAAGTAATTACACCAATAATTAACACGATAGATACTCTACCCAGTATCTTCGAACACGGCAACTATATAAAACGCCTTATAAAAAAGTAAAAATAAACTTATTTATATAAGCTAAAAACGCAACTTAAAAGTTAATTATAAAAAGCTTAATTCTATTTATAAAGTTTTATATTTTACATTAATATATCGTTTTAACGATAAATACGCCCGAATCGATATTTTTTTTTATAAAAATTACCGCTAACCGAAAGAAAATCGATTATTAACTAAATTTTTAACTTAAATACGCTAAAGTTTTTTATCCGGCTTTAATATATTAAAAATATAATTAATATACTACTAACTTAACTTATCGCGGAATATATCGGAATTAACTAGGCGTCGAACTTTATTAAATAATATAAAAATTCCAAATATATTTAAATCGCAAAATCGATTATTAGTAAATTTTATTCGAAAAATTAGAAATATTTCGTAAATAATTCTAGTTTATTCGGGCTATAATTACGAAATAGGATATTATAGAAAAAGATATTTATAATTTCGAAAAAATTCAATTATTAATAAGGTTTTATATAATAATAAATTCGAAGCTTATCGGCATTACGCGACAGTCGGCTTCGGGATAAGGCTCTTCGTAATCAAGGCGTATAATTTATTATTACCGTAAAAACTATTAATAATTGCCGTGTTCGAAAATACTGGGTAAAGTATTTATTATATTAATTATTAATATAATTACTTCGTATCTTTAGCTTAGCTTAGATAATACGGCTAAACCTAACAACCTTATATAACGATATAATAATATATAAATTTTATTATATAAGTTATTTATTATTATTATTATTAACGTATTACATAAGCTCGTAAGCTAAATATGCTCGCGAGCCGTTTTTTAGCATTTCTTAATAATAAATTCGAATTAATTAATTATAACATATCAAATTAATTAAAATTAATCGGGTTTTTTTTCGCTAAACGTCTTTACAGCTTTTTTATAAGTACGCGTATTATGTCCGGGTTTGCCGTAAACGTTATATTTCCGTTCCTTCGTTTTAACCCTTTTGTAACAATTACCTTTAGCGGATATTAATTGTATTTTTTTATTACCTTTTTTTTTCGGCCAGGAAAATTTATCCTTTTTATATAGTAAATATCCCTTTTTTTAAAAGACGTTTATTTTTAGTCCTTCGATGTTTGTTTAAGATATAATTCGTTTCGCGTAATTAAATAACTTTAAAAAAAAAGTAATTTCGTACAAAAATAACAAGTTACTTTTTATTAAAAAATTCGCCGATTTAACGATTTTTGTCGGCAAGTTACCCTAGTAATTTTTAATTTTTTTTTATAAATAACGTCCTTATTTTATCGTTTTTTTAATATTTTTAAAGATTTTCGTAAACGGGGAATAAATGGAACCGGCAAAGGTTAACAGGGAAATAATCGGTATAAATATAACTGGAAAAATTTTAAGTTCGGAAAAAACGGTATTAAAATTAAATAAAACGAGGCCAGTTTTCGCAAATCCAGATTTAATATTATCGGACGTTATAACAATTTTAAACGCGTTATAAAAGCCGGTAAAAAAATTTTTCTTTAACGATATAAATATAATAACGTTATATTAGGTTTTCGATATATAATAAATAAACGTATTTTTAAAAAGAAAAATAAAATACGTTAAAAAGTTAAAACTTATACAAAAATACGTAAATATGTAAATATAATAATGTCGTAATTAACGTAATATTTTTCGAATTTTATCGAATAATAATTTTCGTAACTATTAAAAATAAAAAAACGTTTCGATTTTTTCGTACGCGTTCGAATATATTAATCGAAATATTGGATTTATTTTAAACTTAATTCGTTTATTATCTAGTTATTATTATTTAATATAATTTTTTAATTAGTTACTAATAATATGTTATTACGGAATTAAAATTTAAAATAATTTTTCCTTATTATAATAATAAATAACAATATAATCCAATTTTAAAAATTAATAACCTAAATAATTATAATTTATTTTTTATTCCTTTATTAAGTTTATTTAAGTTTTTTACGTTTTTCGGTATTAATAATTACTATATCCGTTATTATAAAAAACCTTGTTAAATATCCAGTTTCGTTAAAGTTATAAATATTCTTTTTTATAATAACGTCCCGGATAAGCTCACGAGATAAACAAGCTTACGGGATAGTTTTTAACATATTTTAATTACCCAATTTTAATTAATTATTTTTTAATACTAATAATATAAAACGGTTTATAAAAAAAGCAAAAATAAATTTAGCCGTTTAGGTTAAAAAACGAAACCTGATATTTAATTATACGATATTTAATTTTATTTATAAAATCGCTTATTTTACTTTATACGTACGATATATTAATAAATCTTTTAAAACCGATATTATCTTTAATTCGTGAAAATTAACGTTAACCGAAAAAAAATCGATTATTAACTAAATCTTTAACCTAAATATATAAACGTTTCTTATCCGATATTAGTATATTAAAAATATAGCGCATTTATTATTTACGTAACGTATTATAAGATACGTTAGGGTTAAATAGATATTTAATTTTGTTAAAAAGTAATAAAATTTAAAACGTATTTAAATCGAAAAATAAATTATTAAAGGGTTCTATACGAAAATTTAAAGGTATTTCGTAAATGGTTTAAACTTGTTCGGGTTATAATCGCAAAATACGGTATCGTAAAGGAGGATATTTATAATTTCGACAAGATAGGATTTTTAATAAAACTTTTTATAGCAGCTGGTATAGTTATTATTAATATTAAAAAACGTAGAAAATTTAGATAAGCTTAATAAGGAAATCGGGAATAGTTTATAGTAATATAAATTATTAATTTTTAAGGCTAGGCTTTATTTTTATTTATTATCTTTACCGGGAAGAACTACCTTTTTCGCTGGTTCGCCGATAACCTATTTTTATCCAATTAAAAAATTGTTATAAACGAAAACAGCTGGATAATAAATAAACTGGATTTAAAATAAGTTAAACATTTCGACAAATATATTCGAATACGTATTAAAAGTTCGAAATATTTTTTTATCTTCGACGGTTACGAAAATTATTATTCGATCGAATTCGAAAATTATTATAAAACTAACGATATTATTATATTTTATATACCTGTTTATTTTTTTTATCGGTTTTAACTTTTCGACGTATTTTATTTTTCCGTATTAAAACGTATTTATTTGCTATATATCGAAAGTTTTATATAACGTTATATTATTTATATTGCTAAGGAAAATTTTATCGCCGGTTTTCGTAACGTATTTAAAGTTACTATAATAACCGATAATATTAAATCCGAATTTATAAAAACTAATTTTATTTTATTCGATTTTAATAACGTTTTTTCCGAACTCGAAATTTTTCTAGTTATATTTACGTTAACCGTTTCCCCGTTAATCTCCGCCGGTTCTATTTGTTCCCCGTTTACGAAAATCTTTAAAAATATTAAGGAAATAATAAAATAAAAAGGTTATTTATAAAAAAGGATTAAAAATTATTAAGGTAACTTATCGATAAAAATCGTTAAATCGGTAAGTTTTTTAACAAAAAGTAACTTATTACTTTTATACAAAGTTGCTTTTTTTCGAAAAGAAATTACCTAATTACGTAAAACGAATTATATTTTAAGTAAACGTCGTAAAATTAAAAACGTACGTTTTTAAAAAAAAATACTTATTATAAAAGAAATAAAAGTTTTTATAACTAAGAAAAAAGGTGGTAATAAATAATTATAATTAAAAAAAGCTAAAAGTAATTATTACAAAAAGATTTAAACGAAAAAACGGAAATGTAATATTTATAAAAAACCCGGATATAATACACGCATTTATAAAAAAGTTATAAAGACGTCTGGCGATAAAGAATCCGATTAATTTAAATTAATTTAATATATTATAATTAATTAAATTAAGTTTGTTATCGCGAAATGCTAAAAACCATCCCGTAAGCTTATTTATTCCGTAAGCTTATCCGGAACGTTATTATATTTTACGATAATAATCCGAATAAATTCGAATTATTTGTAAAATATTTTTAAATTTTCGTATAATACTTTTTAATAATCGATTTTTCGATTTAAACGTATTTCGAATTTTATTTGCTGTTTAATAAAGTTAAATACTTAATTAATTCCGATACGTTCCGTAATACGTTATATAAATAGCAAATTTGCTATATTTTTAACGTATTAATACCGGATAAAAAACGTTTACGTATTTAAATTAACGATATGTTCGATAATAAATTTTTTTCGGTCGGTATTAATTTTCGCAAATAAAAAATAATATCGGCTCGGGCGTATTAACTGTAATATCGGGCTTTTAAAATAAATTCGGAGACGTTATATATAAAATATAATTTTTTAAAATTAAACTTTAAGTTTCGTTTTTTAGCCTGGATAGTTAAATTTATTTTAAATTCTTTTATAAAACGTTTTATGTTATAAATATTAAAAAATTAACGATTAAAATTAAGTAATTAAGATATTAATAAAAACGATTTGCGAGCTTATTTAATTCGCAAGCTTATATAATACATTATTATTATTATAATATATTATTAAATATATACAAAGTTATTAAGTTTAAGCCGTATTATCCAGGTTAAACTAAAAATACGAAATAATTATATTAATAATTAATACGATAAATACTTTTTTTAATATTTTCGAATACGGTAATTATTAATAATTTTTACGGTAATAATAAATTATACGCCTTAATTACGAAAAGCCTTATTCCGAAACCGATTATTATGTAATGCCGATAAATTTCGACCTTAATAAACCTTATATTTTCTGGTTTTACGGTTCGGCAAAAAAAATTTCCTAAAATATAAATAATAACTTAAAAAATATTCAGTTTTTTAGGGTAAACTTTAAATCCGTATAAAATAATTATTTTATAATTTTTTATTAATTTTATAATTAAAAATATTAAATATTAATTTAAAAAAAATAAAAAAATTTAAATTAATTATTTTTAATTTTAATCGATTTTACGATATTTTTTCGAATTTTTATTAATTAAATAATTAAAATATACCGGGTAATTTTTATTATAAAATACCGGTATTCCGTAATTATAAAATCTTTACGAAAAATATTTTTTTTAAATTTTTTAAATTTAATAAAGTTTTAAAACGAATTAAAAATATCGATATTTTTATCGATTTAACCGATTTTTTTAAAAAAATTAAATTTTATTTTTAATTTTCGCATATAATTTAATTTATATAAATAAAAATAATTAAAAATTAAACGATTTTATAATGGAAAATATCGACCGTATAAAGGAATTATTAAGAAAATTAAATATAAACGGTAAAAAGTTTAAAAATTTCGAAATTTAATTTTTAATTTAATACAAATTAAAAAATTACGAACGATAATTTATTTAATTTTTCCGGATTACGAAAACCTTTTAAAATTTAATTAAAAATAATTATCGATAAAAATATAATAAAGTAATTTATAAAAAAGTTGAAATTTGGTAAAATTTAATAACCGATATTATAATTTATTTATTTATTTAATTTTATTTTACGGTTATATTTTTTTAAAGAAAATTATTAAATATATAATAATAAAATAATATATTATATTAATTTATAAATTAAATTATTTTATAAATTACTTTTTAATATATCGTAATAATTAATTTAAATAATTTAATTATAATATATTTAATTAATTTAATTAATAATATTCCTTTTTGTTAATAATATTTACAGTTTTTAAATAAATATACGTAATATATTAAAACTTATTACGGATATTATATTTTTTTTAATTTATATATAATAATTATTTTTAATAGTTATTAATAATGTATTTTTATTTTTACCTTTTTTAACGGTTAAAAAAATTGCTTATCGTATATAATAAATATTTTTTTTAATTAGAATTTTTTATTTTAATAATTATGTAAAATTATTAGGTTTAAGCCGTATTATCTAGGTTAAGCTAAAGATATAAAGTAATTATATTAATAATTAATACGATAAATACTTTATTTAATATTTTCGAATATAATAATTATTAATAGTTTTTACGGTAATAATAAATTATATATTTCGGTTACGAAAAGTTTTATTCCGAAATTAATTATTACGTAATACCGATAAATTTTAACCTTAATAAACCTTATATCTTTTAATTTTATAATTTAATAAAAAGAATTTTTTAAAATATAAATAATAATTTAAAAAATATTAAACTTTTTATAATAAACTTTAAATCCGTATAAAATAATTATTTTATAACTTTTTATTAATTTTATAATTAAAAATATTAAATATTAATTAAGAAAAAAAGTTAAAATTTTTAAATTAATTATTTTTAATTTCGATCGATTTTACGATATTTTTTCGAATTTTTATTAATTAAAATAATTAAAATATACCAGGTAATTTTTATTATAAAATACCGGTATTCCGTAATCATAAAATTTTTACGGAAAACGTTTTTTTTAAAATTTTTAAATTTAATAAAGTTTTAAAACGAATTAAAAATATTAATAATTTTATCGATTTAACCGATTTTTTTTAAAAAAAATCGGATTTTATTTTTAATTTTCGAATATAATTTAATTTATATAAATAAAAATAATTAAAAATTAAACGATTTTATAATAAAAAATATCGACCGTATAAAGGAATTATTAGGAAAATTAAATATAAACGGTAAAAGGTTTAAAAATTTCGAAAATTAATTTTTAATTTAATACGAATTGGAAAATTACGAATAATAATTTATTTAGTTATTTCAGATTACGAAAATTATTTAAAATTCGGTTAAAAATAATTATTAATAAAAATATAATAAAATAATTTATAAAAAAGTTAAAGTTTGGTAAAACTTAATAACCGATATTATAATTTATTTATTTATTTAATTTTGTTTTACGGTTATATTTTTTTAAAGAAAATTATTAAATATATAATAATAAAATAACGTATTATATTAATTTACGAATTAAATTGTTTTATAAACCGCTTTTTAATATATCGTAATAATTAATATAAATAATTTAATTATAATATATTTAATTAATTTAATCGATAATATTTTTTTTCGTTAATAATATTTATAGTTTTTAAATAAATATACGTAATATATTAAAACTTATTACGGACGTTATATTATTATTTTTTTCCTTTTAATTTATATATAATAGTTATTTTTAATAGTTATTAATAACGTATTTTTATTTTTACCTTTTTTAACGGTTAAAAAAATTACTTATCGTATATAATAAGTATTTTTTTTAATTAGAATTTTTTATTTTAATAATTATATATATATAAAATCGAATTATTACTTTAATAAATTTTACGATACGTCTTTTAATACGCTTTAACACGTTTTTCGATATACTTTAACGCGCTTTAATAAACTTTATAACCTTACTCCGTAACTTTATAACGCGTTTTTTTAATAAAGCCTTATAACCTTTCATTTTACGAATATTTTTTACGTATTAAAACCGTATAAAAAACGTTTATATATACGGGTCGGCCTCTGGTCGCGTTTGTAAGAACTAATGCGTATGTATATAGTTAGTGGATCAGCTACGCTAGATACCTAATGGTATATATTCTTATATATACGGGTCGGGAATTTAGTCGATAATCGATGTTCGGTTAATCGTTTTTAATATTTTCGAAATAGGGGTAATATTAATTTAGATATATTAAGGTATAGTTTGTCGTATACGGGTTAGCAGAAGGAAATAATAATATACGTCCGTAACAAGTTTTAATATATTATATATATTTATTTAAAAGCTTTAAATATTATTAGCGAAAAGGAATACCGTCGATTAAATTAATTAAATTTATTATAATTAAGTTATTTAGATTCATTATTACGAAATGCCAAAAAACGGCTTACGAGGTAGTATAGCTTACGAGGTGGTGTTTTACGTTATATATTTCTTTTTCTTGTAATTATAAAAAATATTTAATAATAAATAAGTAAAGTACTTTAAAAATTAAACTTCTTAATAACTAATTAATTAATATAAAAAGAAACTAGTAGTAGTTAATTTATTAACCTTATTAATATCGAGTTTTTCTTATAATTAAAAGATTTGCTATTTATATTATATTTCTTTACTATTTATACTATGTTCTATTTTTAACAGTTATTTACAGCCGTTATAAGTCTGCTATCTATTAGCTTCTAGTTGTAATTATAGTTATAATAACGTTATTTTAATAATAAGATATTATTTCGGTTAAAAATTTTTCGTCGTTTTATAGGAATTATTATAAAAATATTAATTTAATTACGTTATTATTTTACGAAATAATAATATATTATATATAAAGCTTTAAGTAAAGTTGTTAATATAATATTATAATATATAAAATTAAATATATTTTCCTAGTTTTAAATAAAGCGGGGTCTTAAAGGTAAAACTAGTTAAAAACTAATAACTATGCTAGGTATATATCAGCTAGAAGATAGGGCACATAATACGAATAACAAGGGAGATATAATACAAATAGCAAATCTTATAATAAAACAAGGAGTCGGATATAAGGGAGATAATAAGTTGATAAAGATTTTTAATAAAACTACTCTATGTATTATAGCATACAAAACAGTAGGTATTATCTTAGGCTATAAGAGGACCTATCATACCATTACGTGCATATATGCATGTAGAGGTAGAATTGGCAGAATCTTCAAGTTTGCAATTGTAACCTTCTACAGGCTGAAATGTATAGGTCGATTTGAATTAGTAGGAAGCAGATATATCCTAGGTAAGTCCCAAGGTATTACCGAAACCTGCATACCGGGAACCACTTATCATCAAAAGGTAAAAGAGAAAGCTTGTCCCGTAGTCCAGAAGTGACACTGGAAACATAAGTGATGAGTATAAATATCATATTCGTAGGGTTAATACCAAATTACCTTGTACTCAGGAGGCGCGGGGGAGATTCCCATACCCCTCACTTTCACTTTCCCATCTCCTCATGGTATTTGTGATAAACCGGGCCAGACATAGAATGGGGTGGTATTTATGTCTTACTTAACGTTAGCTTACCTGACTGGGTGGGTTGGCTGACTCTAACCCAGGTCACGAGTTGGTCACTTGCCCTCCTTCAACTCGTGAAAGAGGCCTACCCAAACCAAGATGGGTGAGAAGAGCCCAGTGAGAGGAGAAGATATTGTCGTCTTGCCCACTACATTGCGCCACTTTGTACACACCACTAGCGAAGAGCTTGGAATTGCCCCAACCCCTTGCAAAGTCAGGAGACGCGACAACTTCCTGCATCTAGTAGATGTCTGGGTGGAATATGTTCTCTGCGGGTATGTGCGGATAGACATATAAGACTGCAGTAGTCTCCCGGAACTCCCTATAGGTAGACGATCCAATGAATGAACTTCTCCTAATACCACAGACTTGAGTCGTTTCGTCTCGATTTCACAGTTAGAAACCTCGTCAGATTTCAATCGAGTGGGGTTCGGCAAAGAATTAACTACGCAGACCGCGACCACCGCTGATTTGCCCATTACTTGAGCACGCACATAGATCAAGAGGCTGGCGCACTTAGGGGCGTCTATATCGTCCCTTAGGATAGTTGCGAAGTAAAAGCTCCGACTGGGCAGGACTTGCGACTTCGAAAAGTCCGCGGAAGTGGGGTAAGATCACCTTGGATCTGCCTCGCTACACGCGTTGTATACAGAAAATGGCTAATGATTCTCCTGTAGCCTGATAGGCCGCTTGTAGTGTCTTGGGCTGGATGCTACAGGTCTAGCTACCGTACGAAGTACTTTACGAGAGCCAGGGGTGCAGCACATCTACTCTCTAACGCTCGACCGGATTGCTATCGATTAAGTTGGCAGGCAAGATTGAAGGCAGACGAAGACTATTTGTTTGCAACAAGACGGCGGCAGCGACCAATACTGCAACTACGACTGATATCCGATCGGATCTCGAGGCTTCGCCGATGGTTCGAATCTCGCTGCCGAGCCCTCGACCTCACATTGACCCCTTTACTATTTGTTACAGGGAGCGTCTTTCGATACCTCCATTCCCTATACCCAAATAGACTCACCGCGACTCATTAGATCTATTGACCGCCAAAGCCAAAGAAACAAAGAACAAAAGGGGCTCTCGAGCATGCAAATTTTTCTAACCAGGCTGACAGGCCGCACAAGCTCGCAAGCAATCCCAGGCGCAGACGATATAATAAGGCAGCCCGGATTTACTACCAGACGTTAGCCACATACATTTGCCTATAATTAGGTATCGGAGATATACAGTACATTCGTGATTCATCCAACCGGGGTACCGTAATCATCAACACGAAAACGCTCTTGATCTGCTTATTATTGGACTCACCAGCCGTGTCTTCTTCGGCCAGGCAGTCGAAAGCGCTCGGCCGGATCTAGGGAGACTGTCAGTTCCTCGGTCAGTTGTGTGTGTCATTCACTACCGAGTCGTCACCGGAGTCTCTCACTGCACACACCCATTCCTTCCTCTACGCCTCAAAGCCTCCAAGCCACCTACCTCATTGGTCTGCCTACATACATACAGACATAGAGGTATCTGCCAGCCTGCGATACGTACAGTTGTACATATACATCATACATGTATGTATCCTCATCTTTACTAAGTAATCCGCCTGGCTTCAACGCACACAGCGCATACCGCTTTTCCCACATTTCTCATTCTTGGATGTGTTCCGCCTCTAGTCGGCACTATTCTCAGAACTCACCCGTCCGACGCTTGTTTCTCTTCTCTTTCCCCAGCCTTCCGCCCTCCAGCCAACAACAGTCGAGCGTCCGCATCTTTCTTCCCAATTTTGCCTCCATCGTCGGTCGGGGCCATCCATTCGACCAGATCCTGCCGAGCACCAAAACTTACTTAAGTTACATAAGATACTACGTCTCCTCCGACTAAGTCGCCTGCATCAACGCGACGACGGGCACGAGGGAAATAGAAAGAAGACGGAAAGGAGGGACTCGAGAAATCTACAGAAGTCGGCCGTTACTATCCAAACATTCCGACACAGCCTACCCTACCTGCATACAGATAACTCCGAGTCCAAGACTCCACCGCATCCTGCTTGCACCCTTACCGCCCGACGCCTCTTGTAAGCCGGTCAGTCGCTTCATCCCAGCACTACCGTCCAGGGAACGTATGGCTTTATAGAGCGTGGTGAATGTATGAACCTCGATTCCTTAATAGAGGTGCGTCTCACATGATTGCCTGCTTTTTCGTATTGCATCGCTTGGAGCGGGCATAGCGACCCTCTACTTGTCTTGCTGAACCCCCTCCCTCACAACCCCCCGCCTCCCCGTCTGCTAACTTTCCTTGGGGCGGCCGCAGCGCTGGCCGAGTTATCCCCACGTCCCACCAGCCCAAGCATCCATCACCCACCATCCATCTTCTAATCCACTTTCCTCCTCACGGCACTCTTCTCTCTTGTGCTCGATGTCGAGGTGCGGGGCTAACTCATTTCGATAGTAAATTCTGTCTTATCTAGGTGTGGCCCTGAGTATCTCTCATCGCTAGCCGCTACCTGCGGTGTCGAGAACACCGACCAGGCTTGCTTTACAGCTACTTCCTAGGCCGATATCAGTTCACCTTTCTCAGTACACCACCGCCATGGCACAGCACGCCTTTAACCAGTTCGGCGCAGTCCATAATAACAGTGGCAGCATCGATCCAAACGATCTAGCCATGTCCGGAACATACGGATCTTCCTCTTATTCAAATAACTTCAACGGCAACAACAATACTTCCAACGGCTTCTTCGACGATGACGAGCTCCTTGACGGACTCGCCAGCCCGACCGATCCGATACCGAATCAAGGTGGTATTCACAATCAGGGCCAAGATTTCGGAGGGATGAGCGACGTCAATATGGCCTTCCCTCAAGCCATGTATGCGTCGCATCAGAACAACTCCGGGTTGCAGTTGGGCCAGTCGCACATGAACGGCTTTTCCAACACACCCGATGGCGATCCCATCCAGAGCCCATTCGTCCATAGCTTCAACCAGGCTCAGTTCCGTCAAATGCAACATCCTCAACCATTCGGGACGTCCCTCCACTCTCCTGTCTCCTATTCAGGCTCTCCCATGGCTAATTCCGATGTGAAGAATGAAGGCGGCAAGGATCCGAATTACTTGAATGCAAACTCCCGCTCTCGCCTTTCCCAGTCTATGCAGCGCAAGGCGTCTAGCAGCAGGAGTCCCTTGACCCCCACAACAACTGCGGCCATGTCCGCCATGACGATGACCTCGCAGGATCCACCAGCTTTTGGTACTCAGCCCATCCGGACGCCTAGTGCTCATGCTCACCATGAGAAGTCGCCCTCTGGCCAGTGGATGCAAACTCCCAACAGTCTATCCTCCTTCCCTGGCTCCGGTTTCTCCTCCCCCATGCAACACGCCATGCAGAACCCACAGATTGCGGACGTGCTGCTCAAGGGAGGTACATCGATGCCCGCGAAACTCGGCGCACCTAACGCTGTTTCGTCGCAAGAGATGAAGAGGAAGCGGCGCAGGGAATCCCACAACCTCGTCGAGCGGCGACGTAGGGACAATATCAATGAGAGGATTCAGGACTTGAGTAAACTGGTGCCCACGCATAGGCTGGAAGATGAGAAGATTCGCAAGCTTCTTCAGAACGGAACCCCTCTGTCTCCCAGCCTAACTGGAGTCTCCCATCCGGCTCAGGCGACTTCCGGCCTTGCCGGTCCCGGTGCAAAGCGAGCTACAGGTGCCGGGAACATCACCACTGGGCTTCCCCTCGAAGAAAAGGACAAGGGCCCCAACAAGGGTGACATCCTCAACGGCGCTGTTAGCTGGACAAGGGATCTCATGTGGATGCTGCACCTTAAGCTTCAACAACAGGAGGAGCTCATCAACACCATCGCTGACCTAGGTGGTAACGTACCCCTTGAGCTCACTGAAGATGAAAAGCGAATGCAGACGGAGTTGATGGAGGCTATGTCCAAGAATGGAGCGCATACCTTCTCCTACTCGCGTTTTGCCGGTTCCGGCCTGCGAGTCCCGCAACACACCGACTACAAGGGAGAGCCGCTAAATGGCGCCACCAACGGGGTTGAAGCCATAGGCGCAAGTCCGGATGATGACAACTCCGCCATCGACCTTACCGGTGATCTAGGAGAGACAGGTCAATATTGGAATGACCCCGACGATGACGGTAGTGGTCCGACGTCCGTCAACTTTAAGGAAGAAGACGAGTATGGCATGGACCTCACCGTCTGATACACTCGTTGCCTGCTGGGGTAGCCCTACCTCTGTGCGCAACCGACGTAGTTCTTCGCCTACGTCCACCCCTAGGATTACTCTGCTGTCTTTCTTTCACCCCTACCTTCATTTGGTTTCGGTCTCAATTTGGGGTTATCATGGCCTGTTTCCGGCAATTTTCTTTCAAGTAACATTCGTATTGCATTTGGAGGTCGTTGGGGAGTGCGCAGGCGTTCTCACTACTCGGGTGGCAGCGGCATAACTTGCTCGGACATGGGCATGTTAGGGATTCTCACAGATGGGATACAGGGCCTTGTTTTTCTTTTCCGTCTTTTTTCTTCCCCTTGTTCTTGTTCTGATGATACCTGGCGAATATGGAGTTAGGGATACCACGTTAGCATTGCTTGCATCTCTACATTATTGATATCATGTATTTGGCCACATGCATCATCGGACATTAGAATTTCATACAGCAACGTTCACCCAAGCTAAGGCTCTGCAGTCTACATACGTGTCCGTATTACAATAATGGTATGAGAGCTTACGTACATGGTTTTGCATGGTATAATGAAATGGCGATTGTAAGGACGTGTTAAGCTATACTAGTCAGTACCATGATGGTGCCTTACCAGTGTCTAACACAGAGGAGATATTCACTCATAGCTGTCAACAAATTCCAGGCTTCTTTGCGCTTCATGTCCTCCTGCAGCGCAATGCGCTCCAAGGCCGACCGGCCGTTAAAATATTTCCAGAAGACGGGCCATGCCTTCTGGACCTTCGGGTCCTTGAAACGTCGTCCGATAGCCGAAAGGTACAGCGAGTCGTTGCCGGTAGCCTTCTTGGAGTCGACAATGATGTAGGGCGACAGGTTGGCCAGGTGCGCCGCATCGTTCAGGGAAGGGTGGTCGGTCGCAATGGGCACCTGCTTCCTAGCGTGAGCAGCGGCCTTCTCGGCAGCCTCGCGGTTGGCCTTGTCGGCTATGCGCTCGAGCCGCGCCTTCTCGGCCACCTGTTCCCCGATGGTGGTGTGCTGGCTTTCGCTTAGTAGTGAAGAGTGGTCGTCGGAAGACGACTCGACCGGGGAAGGCGACGTTGCCCGTCGGCGGCGGCCGCCGTCTTCGTCGGAAGCAGTGGCGGGTAGAACAGTGGAGGAGGCAAAGGGAGAGACCGAAGCCTCATGCGCGACCCTCAGTTCGTCAGCTTCGAGCTGGTACTCGACTTCGTACAGGATCTCTGGCCAGACAACCACGTACGCAAATGTGCACAGCTGTGTCACCCAGCCGCCGCGCATCAGCCATGCCAGCATTGACAGGTACGTCGGGCGGTGGTTCTTGCTTGGCGAGTGCCACTTGTACGGACGCGGCGCCATCGACAGGTCGGCAAGGAAGTTGGGCAAGTGCGGCGCCAGCGGGAAAGCTTTGGCCCAGGATTGACTCGCCCTGGGCAGGTCGTCGGTGTTGCAGTTGGGCGACATGATGTACACATCTCGCGCATGGAGGGGCGGGATGGCGATAGCACGGCGCCAGAAGATGAAATGATGTGCGTATTTGCGCACTTGTGCTGGCGACAGGGCATTGCCGTGACCAATCTGATGAAATCTATAGTGGCAGTCAGTGCGCCACGGCTCATCAGGCAGAGAGCTCGGGGCTATATCGACTTACGAAAGTGTCGGTTTTGATAGGCGCACAAACTCGACCATCGCCGCCGTCGTGTCATCGCTGTCGGCCTGGAGTTCGGCGATGATCTTCTTCTCGTCATTCACCAAGAGCAGGGCGAAGTTCTTGTCCAGAAAACCAGGGTCGTCCATGTTGTCTTCGGCTACGAAACTATTCGCAGTTGTGATCCAGAGTCCCCTTGATCCGGCGTCGTCGTCCGCCGGCAGATCCGTCAGACAAAACGGCGCAGGTATCTGAACCGAGTGAGTCACAGCCCCTTCGGTCGTTTCTAGCTGCAATGATGCTATTCTGTTTTGTGAGACGGCCTCGTAGATGTCCTGCATCGAAGCCGCCAGCGAAGATGTCTCGAGGATATCTCTCCACAGTACGCTCATCTTCGTCCCTATATCGCCCTGTTTGTCAGTGGAAGTTCTACGTGGATGATTGACTAAGCGCAGCGCCTCGGCAATGCTGAGCACAACGCACTTGCTTCGCGGCCTTTGTCCTTCAAAGCCAGTATGCGCTTAGACTCCTTCCAGACGAAGTCACATCTCTGTTGGCTGTATTTGTAGGCTTTGTTGACCTTCTTGATGATGTGGAAGTAGAGAGTGTCGATGAGTTCTCTGGCTTCGTGTTTCTTCGGGTGCAGGATGAAAACGAGATTAAACATGGTCATGCCACTCCTTTTGTCCTCAGCCTCGTCTGCCGGGTTGACATTGGTTGCATCATCTCCCATATCTCTAGCTTCGATTTGCGCCGTATCCTGTTGGGGCGAAGGATTGTAGTCACTCCTGCTTGCCGCGTCCCCGTTTTCAGACGGCTTCGCGTGCTGATGTTTTGGCTGCTTCTTCTTCTTCATTTTCCACATTCCGTTCTCGGGCACAAAGACCGGGTAGGATGCACACAGGAGCTGGTCCAGAGAAACTTGGAAGCGCTTCTTGTGGAAGGACCGCGCAGGAGTCAAGAGGCTCTCAAGGTCCTTTGTAGGGAAGCCAGCGACATGGTCCCAAGGTACGATATGGGATCCGCCCTCCGTTTCGAGATGATCATCATGATTCCAGTTTTGAAAGTCAGTCGAGTCGCGTAAGGCTCCTGGATGTGCTTCAAATGCAGGATCATATATTCTGTTGAGCACGTGCTCATTGGCAACGTCGCCATTAGCATTATCATCATCGCTGTCACTATCGTCGTCTTCGTCATCATCATAATTATCATCATCATCATCATCATCATCATCATCACCTTCACTCCCGCTAGGGCCACCACCGCCATTCTCATCGTCTGGTCTATCCGTGCTTTTCGCAACCTGGGACGGGTTGTTGGTCGGGAGTATTTGAGGCGGATAATGGAAAACAAATTGTGGGCCATCCCGCGATCTATTGACGACCAGGGCCACACCGAGGAAGTTGAAGGTGCTGGGAAGTACCGGAGAAGCCATTGATTGGTGAGTGAATAACCCAACTTGAGCCCAGAAGATAAGATACGTGTCAGATATAGGGGACATCAGTTGTGTTGTTCTATTAGGCTAATTTTTGCGTATATTTCTCGTACGCGTACAGCTTTTATGTAGCCTAGCAACGGAACATATATTTTCCGATCAGAAGGAGCCTTTCCGTATATAGGGTGCGTTTTGCACCCCCTGCTAGCTAACACGCCCCCTTAACGCCTTAAAACATTTATAACGTTAATCGTTATATATTATCACTTTCTAAAGTTACAACTTTTTATTCTACCTTTCCTCCGGTAATTAAATCCTTTTAATTAGCTAATTCCTTTTTTAAAATTACTTATAAAATATTCCTCCGTTATTCGAAAACTTCCGTAATATTTATTAATTTTAACTGCTTTTTAAAATACTTAAACAATTTACGTAATAAAGCTTTAATTAATTTATTAACTAGCATATCGCTAATAAACGTATAATTTACTTTAATTAATTTTTTAGGTAATTTTTCGTAATTAATAATTATCTATATTTACGTATTACAGCTTTATTTATAACAAGGTAATATCGACGTTAATAAACCGTATAATTTATTAATTATCGTATTATATATTTAACAATTTAATATTTAAGATAACTTTTAATTTTTTAATTAATCGAAAACTAAATAAAGTTTTCTTTATAATTTACGTATAAAATAATAATTCGGTTTTTATTATAAAAATAATCATTATATTTTACTTATTCGCCCGCTATTTTATCACTTTTCTAAATAACTTTATAACGTAAATTTAAAAACTTTTTCAATTAATTATATTATTCGTAAAAAAAAACGTTATTTCAAATATTTAATAAATTTTTACTTTTAAACTATAATCCTAATGGTTTAATTTCGATTAAGTATAATATAACTTAATTAATAGTTTTATAATATACGTTATTAAAGTTTAAGTTAAATCGGGTAAATCGGGATATAATAAAGGATATATCGGGTTACGTATTAATTATTACGTAAAAAATAAAACTAATCTTTTTTAATATTTATTAATAAAGCTTAAATAAATTAAATTAAAATTCGGTAATAATTTAATATTAATTATAAACGTTTTAAAAAAATTAAGTTAAATAAAATTTCTTATTAAATTTATTTTTAATTACTTAAATACTAAGGAATTACTATGTAAGGTTGTTAAGTTCAAGCCGTATTATCTAGGCTAAGTTAAAGATATAAAGTAATTACACTAATAATTAATACGATAAATACTTTACTTAATATTTTCGAATACGGTAATTATTAATAGTTTTCATGGTAATAATAAATTATATCTCGGTTACGAAAAGTTTTATTTTAAAGCCGATTATTACGTAATATTAACAAGCTTTAACCTTAATAAACTTTATACCTTTTAACTAATTTAATAAGGAGAATTTTAAATAATAACTTAAAAGATATTAAGCTTTTCGCAGTAAACCTTAAATCCGTATAAAATAGCTACTTTATAACCCTTTGCCAGTCTTACGATTAAAAATGTTAAATATCAGCCAGGAAAAAAGGTTAAGAACTTTAAATTAACTATTTTTTTAACCTCGATTAATTTTAAAGTATCTTTTTAAACCTTTATTAATTAAAATAACTAAAATATACCGGCTAAATCCGAATATAAAGTCCCAATATTCCGTACTTCCGGAATCTCGACGAAAACGGTCTTAATTAAATTACCCGACTTAAATAAAATAATCGGCCGAACAAAATATATCGATACTTCCGTCGATATTAACAACTTATCTAAAAAAAATCGGGTTTTATTTTTAATTTTCGGATACGATTTAATTTAAAACGGTAAAAATAATCGGTTTTTACGTAAATTTATATTAAAAAATATCCGGCTTATAAAAAAATTACTAACGAAATTGGAAAATAACGATAACAGGTTTAAAAACGTCGAAATTCAACTTTTAAATCGATATAAAAAAAACTACAAACAATAATTTATCTAGCTATTCCGGATTACGAAAACCGTTCAGAAATCCGTTAAGAATGGTCGTCGATAGGGGCATAACTAGGCAGTTTATAAGGTTGGGGTTTGGTAAAGCTTAGCAACCGATAACATAATCTATTTATTTATTTAATTTAGTTATACGGTTACGTCTTCTTTAAGAAGAAAGGAACTACTATAAATCCTTATCTTTTATAAAGGTATACCGTTTTCGAATTTACTAAATTAACTAATTAATAAGGTCTTGATTTTTTTTACGATATATTATAACGATATCGTTTATAAAAAAGAAAATAAGTACCCTTTAATAAATAAAATAATAAGGTTTATAAGGAACGGGATTAAATCCTAATCTCTTAAATATCCCGGTAAAATCTTTTTACTATAATAACGGTAACTTTCTTAAGCTATATAAAGCTTTCTTAATTAAAAAAAACCTTCTTACGTTAAAAATACCTTAAAGGCGTTTATATATATATATATTTCGTAAAATAAATTAACGTTAATAAAAACGTTAATAACGTTATATTATTTAAGCTTTAAATCGAATTTAACCGCCGTAACGATTAACGTTTTAAATAATTTTTAATTAAAGTAAATACGTATATATTACTATAAACGGCTTTAAGTTATTAATCGCCTTATATAATCAAACGTACTTTATATTTCTACGGCTAATTATACTTATATATACTTTAAAACTTATTTCCCTTTAGCAAAAAATTATTTATTTATTTCTTAAAATCGCATCTTTTTATAACTTTATAAATAAACCCTTTCGATTTTATAAAATACCTTTTCTAATAAATATATACTTAGCTTTTTATAACCTTACGGCAATAATAATAAATTACGCCTATATACCCGGTTTTACGACTTAAATATCATTTTGCAAGGTTATTAAGTTCAAGCCGTATTATCCAGGCTGAGCCAAAGATATAAAGTAATTACACCAATAATTAACACGATAAATACTTTACCCAGTATCTTCGAACACGGCAACTATTAATGGTTTTCACGGTAACTTAAATATCATTTTATATACTAAAATATTATTACCTTTCCGATTAAAGTAATACGTATTTCGAATAATTAATTTCCTTAAACTTCCGTAACTTACCGACCGGGTATCGTACATACTTATAAAAAAAACTAAACGTCCTATATTAAATACGGTTTTTTACATCTTATATTCGTTACGAATAACATCTTTTTAATATAAAACACATAAAGGGCCTACGTTTATTACCCGTAAAATACTTTCGTTTTTTACAGTTACTTTAAGTTAAACAATATAAAAAAAACCTAGGGCTATTTTTATTCTTTTCGTCGGCGTAATAATCGTAATAATTATTAAATTAAACGTTAATAATAATAATAATAATTATTTAAAGGACGGAAATAATTCGAATATAACGGTCGTATAAAAATAATTAATCCCTTATAAATAAACTTATTTACCGTAAAAACTATTAATAGTTGCCGTATTCGAAGATATTGGGTAAAATATCTATCGTATTAATTATTAGTATAATTACTTCGTATCTTTAGCTTAGCCTAGATAATACGGCTTAAATTTAACAACCTTATATATATATATTAAATTATTATTATTTTAATTAAATATTTTTACTTATCGGTTTAACTTTTATAACTCTTTTTTATAACGTATAATTTTTTTTTAAGTTTTTAATATTACTTAAAAAAGTATTTTTTTCGTTAAACTATACGTTTCGAATAATAATAACCTTATTAATTACTAGATTTTAAACCTTGTAAATATTCGTAAATTAATAACTAATTAAAAAACTAATTAAAAAACTAATTTATATTATAAAATTTAACGTTTAAATTTTTTTTATAACGGTAATTATTATAATATAAACTATATAGCTATATATTCGGAAATAAACTTATTAAAATTTCCGATTAAATATTATAACGTTATTTTTATACGTTAAATAAATATAATAAATTTCGTATAAACTTTATTAAAAAAATACGAATTTAAAAATACGGTTATATAAATATATTATCATTTTAAAAATATATGTAATTAAAACTAAAAATAACTTAACGGCACTTTATATTATAATCGCTTTCTTTTTAATTATATCTTTTAAACGCTTTACATCCCTACTTTAAACTTAGGTATGCAAAGTAAAGTACTATTAAGATATCTAGCTATATATATATATACAGGGAGCTAACCCATTTACTAAGTACATGCATAATTAGTTTTATACAAACGCAACCGGGGAGCACCCTCCTAAAAACCGCCCCTTCTTGGTAAAGGCCGGAAAAACGCAATGCGGGTCATTAATTACCTCAGCTAGCTCAGGCCTCTGCTGGCTCGTTTTCTAATGTACTATTATATCACGCTAAAAATTAGCCAATTAAATCCCATATCCCTTATCGAGCCAGCAAGGCCTGAGTTCAAGTTGCAAAAAAATAGGCTCGTTTTCGGCGCCCTTACCAAAATTCCCAACTTTCTTTCCATTTTTCCTAAAATTTAAAAAATTTAAATAAAAAAGATTATTACGCAACTAATTTAAGGCCGATATATATAAAATTCTATATACGCGTCGAATATACGCTAATATACGTATAGGATTTTTTTTTTTCTTTTTTTTTTTTTTTTTTTTTTGTTTAAAATT
>QJNZ01000420.1:0-79519 GCA_004155055.1 Monosporascus sp. CRB-8-3
CCCCCCCCCCCTCCTCCCCCCTCCTCCCTAAAAACCTTTTTTTCCCCTCTCTTTATTATCTGTAACGTCTTTCTTTTTAATTATTTCTTTTGAGAAAGATAGATAATTGCACCTATATTTAGACATGCTGCCGAATCTTTGGCCTCGATATGTATAGCCTAGTAATTTATTTGCTAAGAGCTATGATAACACCTGCAAAGCAGGAGACAGCATAGAGGTGCCATTAATAAGGACAAGAAGTCCAGTCTCCTTACCGGTAGGAACTTGCCTCTGACGATATGACTATAAACAGGAGATAATCGACCTGAATAGCAGAGAAAGAATACGATACATTTCAGAGCGATAGATGGCAGTTTGCAACCATTACACCACGCGGTTGAGAGGGAAAGACCTAATTAGAACTATAAACACTTACCTAGGCGTTGCGCGTAGGTGTTAAGGTTGAAGCGCTAGCACTAGGCACAAGAGGATGTCTCTCCTTTAAGAATGATTGCTAGGTAGAGTGAAGTTAACTGGAAACCACTCCGATAGGGGGTTAAGGGTGAACCTTATCCTACTGCCGCGAGCGATGCGATAGAGCGTCGCTGTTAAACTTTGACTATATAGGCCTCCAGTGCGAATGTCTCTGTTTCATATGGGACTTACTCACTGACGAGCTGAAAGGCGGAAGCTGAGAGGAAGAGACCCACGTTAATAACTCCCGTCTAATCTACGGATAGGGTACGTGGACGAAAATAATAGCGCTCCGCCGTACGATATATCCTGAGCTGTACCGAGATACTAGGAGTTGCTACGCTGATTCGTACGGATTATAGGGGGGAGGTCACGACCAGGCGAAGCTGTGGTAATGAGGCTACGTCTTGCGAGTATCTGAATAAGAAAGCGGCTTTCCTGGGCTAGTTGACAAGCATCTAGTAGTTACTGAAGAGCGACAGAAGTTGAAGTTTTGGCTGTTGGATTGCAGTAGTTTAACTTATTAACTCGAGCCTCCCTTTACTGCAGATGTCCACTATATATATTTTCAGCTCAGTGGTAGACAATCAGTTAAATAAAAAGCGGTAACCCCTGAGTTCAAGATATGCCCGCCCCCAGAAATTTTCAAGAACGCCCAGTTAGTCTTCTGCGCAGAAAAGTCAATCGACGCGGACAGATGATCGTTGACATCGTAGCAGTGCTATTCCCTATAGGTGATAAAGACTCTCATATCCAGTCTTGATAGGGCTACTTGCCTCTCGTAGAATTAGTTGCCCCTATGGGTCGAATGAAACCAGCTAAGTCTAACAGAACCACAAGTGGACAGCCTCTTGGCTTAAATAAAGCCTTGGGCTGCTCAAGGTCTGCCCTCAATAAGGGGTATAGTCACCGTGGCCAGTGATTCTCACATGTGGAAGTTTAGTCTTCAGGCCTTCATCGTACCGAGGGCAAGGAAGGATTATTGTAAGCAATGCAGCTAAAGACGATTTAGCTTACGCACCCAGTAAAGACTGGAAAATGTTGCATCTGGCCAGGCTCTATAGAGCATAGGGGCTGAGGGGCTGAAGGGATTTGGTCTCATACTGTAGGAGCAGTAACACGTCGCCCAATTACCAGTGTCACCAAGAATCAACGTATGAATAATGAGGCTGGTGAGCGGATTGTGGCCCCTAGCTGTAGGTAGGCACATAGTGTAACTGCCTTGGAACTATCAGAACTGCAATGTTCCTCTTCGACCCAGACAAGCAAACATGGTCACTCAGAACAGACTCTGACCGAAAGCTCGGGTAGCAAGTAGGGTGTATTGTGGAGCTGTATCTTCTAGATACATATATTCGGCAGCAAAAGTATTTCACAGCGACGTCGAAAGGCGGGAATAAAGCCGTCCTGCAATACCTGGGCGGTGTATATATCCCCTCCTCTCTCTTCCGTTATGTACGGCTACAAGGCGTACAATAATCAGACCCACATACCCTCTGGGGTTCGCAACTCCAACACGCCATTTGAGTAGATTTGAGCAAGTATTCTCGAATCTCCCCCCGTCGTGGCTTGCGCTAAACCCCCACTAGGGGCCCTCGCCAAGACTGCGGCTAGCCATCCCGGACACCAACGTTAACTTAGCGTCTAGCCCTGCTGATAGGATGTTCAGGCTAACGGACTGGACCCGGCCGGCTGGCGGTGCCACGATTTGGTCTCGTCGAGCGCCGTTGGGGACTGCATCTGAGATTTTCGCTGTTCATGAGATGCCACGGCCGATGTACCCCTGTATGAGATGTGGGGCTACGGAAGGCGTCCTTCTGGTGTGGTGTTACCCGCTACTAGACAGTGGACGCAAACATCTAGCTGAGGTGGAAAACTGCTCATATTGGTTGCTGCCGTGGGACATGTACTCTAGACGGTGAGGCGATCGAGTTGGCACCGAGGGGTCTAGAGCAAACCAACCTTGGAATCGGAACAGGTAACGTGATACGGGAAGATGCCTAATAGAATTGGAGAAAAGCGGGATGGGTATGATCTGTATGTATATTGAGCTGCCTACATGTGGTGGGAAGCTAGCTAGCTGGGTCATACCGACGCTGGACCAAGATCTCAACTTTAATATATGCAGAAGCCGCATCTCTTCCCAACCCCGATAATCCCCTTCCCACATGCTCTCTCCCACCTAACCTCTCAGGAGCTTAATCAGCCGGTTAACCAGCCGACCACATCCCAAAACACGACTCTCTTCAGCCTATTCTAATAAGTCTGCGGCATCCCCGATCATCAGCGTCATCCACCATGCTCCCCGCAGCCGGCGCAATCCTGCTGGCTGGCGCCAAATTGGCATCGGCTCACTTCGCCCTCACATACCCGGAGTGGCGCGCCGACACCTTGACCGAGGAAGAGGGCAGCCCATACGACCAATGGGTATATCCATGTGAGTAAGCAACTAAGCGACAAGAGTTCCGATCCGCTAATCGAGATCCGACAGGCGCCAACGTACCGGCCGACGCCGGAAACCGCACCGAGTGGCCTGTCGGCGGCGGCGCTGTGTCGCTCCACTTGCACCACCAGTGGTCCTACGTGTACATAAACTTGGGCCTGGGCAACAACGTCACCAACTTCAACATCACACTCACGCCGCAGTTGATGAACGTCACCGGCAAGGGCGACTTCTGCATCCCGGAGCTACCCGTCCCCGAGGGCACCGTCAGGGACGGCCAGAACGCCACTATCCAGGTCGTCACCAACGGCGAATCCGGCTCTGCCCTCTACAACGTGAGTTTGTGGGAATTCCGATAGGGGGCGGCAATTCCGACAAATGTGCTAACCCTGAGAGTTTCCAGTGCGCCGATATCACCTTTCGAACCAATATGAACTCCTCCCACGTTGACCAGTGCACTAATACCACTGGAGTCACAGCGGAAATTGTTGGCTCGTCGTCAAGTGAATCCGAACCAGGGAGCGAACCCGAGACCCCGGGCAGCGCGGCAGCCGTAGCTGCAAGCAGTGTTACGCTGACAGCACTCATCGGACTGGCGGCGGCCTTTGCCACGGGCCTGGGATTCAATTGAGAGGAAATGATCTTATGACGGAATAAAAGCCTCGACTGTGAAGCGAGACGATATTCCAAATGAAAATGATGGATGAGAAATTCCGAAGCTTTGATATGAATGGCATCTGTGGAGACGGCAACAATGGCTACACGAGGCAATGCTAATTGCGCAGAGTGTTAATGTGAAAATACCGTTTTCCTAAAAGACGCCGGGGACTTACAGTGTACTACATCTGGTTGCATACTGACACGGCACCCTCAAAAAACAGATATGCCTTCATACTACCTCGATCACATTAGTAAATGCGCTTTCCATTTCCATAGCGACGGAGTAGAGGCCAGCCGGTTCCGTTGGACCAAGAAAACAGTAAATTGGGACGCTAAGAGGCGCACGTCTGACATTATGTGCGCCATGGCTAAGTCCCCGTAGGCGATACGCCGCCAAATCAAGCCAATGTCACGACATGGATAGATTCGAGCCGAGCCAATGGGAGTGGTCGTCTTTCATAGCGTTTATATTAGCGACAACGCCAATGGTTCCGTTTCGGTATTTTAATCGGTTACGGTGAACATATGGGTTAGTTATTTTCGTTCACTTCTTAACCGCGCCGTCCGGAAACAGCTCGCTCATGACCTTGGCCATGGTGATGCGCTGGTGTGGGTTGGGAATCAGCATCTGCGAGACGAGGAGCTCGAGCTTGTCGCGGTGGTTGAGGCGGGCCTTGGCCTCGTTGACCTCGCTGAGCCACTGCTGCATCTGCGCGATGGCCGACTGGGGGCCCCGGCCGTGGTGGTGGTGATGCTTCCGGTTGAGGTCCGCGATGATCCAGTACAGCTGGCGCGGGTGGCCCTGGCGGCCGCGGGCGTCGGGGAAGGCGATCCGGCGCAGCACGTACAGCATGGTGACACCGAGCGCCCAGACGTCCGACGCGGCGCCGCGCAGCCGCTGCCCGATGAACTCGGGCGGCACGTAGTAGGGGGTGCCGCCGTTGGTGGCCGGGTCGGCGGTGCGCGTCGACAGGCCGAAGTCGCATAGCACCGCGCCCCTGTCGCGCGAGTACAGGATGTTAGCAGGCTTGATGTCGTTGTGGATCTTGCCGCGCTGGTGCACGTAGTGGAGGGCGCCGGCGATGTCGCGGAGGATCCGCACCGCGTCGCGGCGGTCGCCGAGGAACAGGTCCGTGGCAGCGTCGCGCCACATGCCGCGCGCCGCCAGGTCCTTGCCGTCCACGTGCTCCATGTAGAGGGACAGGTAGCGCGCGTCGCCGCCGTACAGGCGCACGATGGACTCGTGCTTCAGGTCCTTCTGGCTCTGGTACTCGCGCAGCCAGATGTCGGCCTGGCGGATGACGTTCCTATGCGTCTCCTGCGGGGGTCTGGTGTCAGAGTTGGGAACGCGCGTCTTAAGCACCTTCACCGTGATGAGGCCGTCCGGCACCTGCGAGTGCTCCGCGGTGAAGACCGAGGAGGCGCCCGTCGATGCGATCTGGTCGCGCTTCGTCAGCTGGTACTGGTCAATTTCGCATCCACCGGGTATTGACGTGGTCTCGTCCTTCTGGATCTCCAAGAGGGCATGACCGTTTGGCAGAGCGACTTCTTTCGTCTTAGCGGCATTGGGCAGGGGAAAGACAAGCGATTCGTCCTTCGGTCCCAGGAAAATGATGACTCCGTCTTTATTCTGCCCTTCGGGATCTTCCACCCGAAGTTTCTTCCCGTTACTGCCATTCAGCCTCTCGTCCTCGCCCGCTGATAGGGAACGCTTCATGGATGAATTGAGGATGTCATTACTACTGGCGATGGACGACTCCGGGCTCTCATCGGGAACCCTTAGAGTAGCCGGCCGTTTCTCCAGGATTCTAAAGTCGAGGACTGGGGTGTCCAAGACACCAATCCTCCAAGTGCCCGGCTGCAATTCTTTAGTGTTTCCGGGGACTATTTCTTGGTCAAAGCTGGCGCCGTCCCAACCTGGGTTGGATATCCTGGCAAGCGTAATGGGGGCGTCTGACTTGTTCCATAAAATGAGGCCATCGCTGGCAGGATCATAGTACAATTCGCACCATAGTGGTGGCCGGCTCTCATCTTCGCCATGTTCTCCGGGTATCCGGATGGAGAAGTTGATGTCCTTAGACGTCTGAGTCACAGCCAGGACCTTGGTTTTGGGCTGTTGGGGATCGGCCACCTCGGCGCGCAACGCCAGCCACTGGCAGTTATCATTCCCTGGGCTCACTGAGCGGCTCCTAGTCAGAGGTCGCACCAAGATGCGTATGCCTTGTTTATGGTGGTCTTCATCAACGACGAGGTCGTCCAACGGCACAGTGTCATGGTGAGCCTCGCCGAAGTCCTCTACATGAATGGATTTGTGGAGCCTCGAGTTGAGCTCCTCCGCCGTGAAAGGCTCCGTCCTCTCCTCGGAGGAGAAGACATCTGCGGCCATGGCGGAACCAGAAACAAATTCCAAGGAGTATAATAAAATCTATATCGTAGATGCGAGGGCTCCGGATGCATATGCAGCTCAGAAGATTCAGATCGCAAGAAATCAGATTAAAAAAGAAAAGAAAGCTAGGAAAGAACAGCAGGGGAACATGCGAGACGTCTGTAAATTACCCTCAATAGGCCATAGTTGTAATGCACAGGGACAGGATAATTACCGTCAGATGTACAGCAATTGCTGGTGAGCTGTCCTTGGGACCTATCCTCTCTAAAACTAAGCCCTAGGAAACCCTAGGAACGAGACTGATAGAAGCGATCAGAAGTGGACGCTTGTACGGCTGACCTAGGGCTACCAGGTCTTTTTGTAAAAACCCCGGTTGCCTATTCTAAGGCTGAATCGGTATGGCATTAATGGGACTGTGCTGTCAGTAGAAAATACATAGACTCGCCACAGTGCCACAAGTAGAACCGGGGAACCGTGTTCTTGCGATCCAATGGCAGAAGGGCGTCAAATGACAAGAGTCCTGGAGCTAACCCTCGCTGTCCTCGGTCTGTCCTGGCGGCTGCCTGGGTTGTGTGGCTCAGCAGTGCAGCGGGCAGTGAGTGACATGACAATATCGAGCACCGCGGTTCTTCTGCGGGAGTTTGCCTAGGAGGGCGACTGGGCGGGGGCACAGCATGACCAATACCGTCCGGTCAGCGGTGTCTTCCTCATGCGAACTCCTGCATTCTCGTGATCTCTCTTCCAATCGGCCCCCAAGTTGTAGGAAGACAAGTCTGACGAATCTGACACTGCCCGCATTGCCCGGCCGCTAAGCCCCGGCATTGTCATTGGTCAGCGCTAAATAGGTGGACGATAGACTCGGGTGCACCGACCGTAATTAGAAACGGGTGGGAGCGCACCGGTGCCTGATTGGGCGGTCGAAGTGCGCCAAGGGCGAAGTCGGTGTCTAATCTTACACCACCCGCTGAATTTTCTAAACGCCCCCTTATGATATACCCCGGCCATTCTCCATTCAAACCTCCACAGCTTTCGTTTCCTCTGTCTCATCTCATTCCCGTTGGCAATCTTTTTGTGACTTGAAAAACTATAACAACAATCTGCATTTTGTCGGGTTTGCCTACCTACGTACATATATAGGTATTTTGTAGTCAGCATCAGCGCAGATTTTGATTGTATACTTAAAAGTGCCAAGGACGTCGACCTATGATTATTGACCGATTGCACAATTGCACAAGCCATCGTTACATGGCCGCATTGTTTGCATCAAGTGGGATAGTCCTATCAAGGAAGTGGGCGTGGCTCTAAAGTCTCCTGTATGGTGATTGGCCGATATAAAGGATGGGTGGGGAAAGCCTTGCGCGCCATCTTTGTTTTGCATGCAGTTGTTGCCTTATTGCCTGAATTCGCGAATTTTCGCCCCCAAGCCCCGAGAATGGTATCCCTGGTGCCACCCAACTCACTTGGGCCCTCGTCAGTCGTCTCCCTCATCATAGTACTGTAGAGGAACGAAAGCACTGCAAGCGAACACTCTGTGATTGTCCATCTCAGACACTGAGAAGTTTCCCCCGGCCAACTTCAGTCACTGCAGTATTAGCAAGCAAATTCCCTATTTTACAGCTTCAGAATGACTACGAAGTCATGCCTCTAATCTAAATGGCTTTGAGAACCAAAACAAGAGCCGAAGAGACCCTGTCCATCGATACCCAGTCCATCGATACCCACACCCGCGATACCCTCTCTTTCCACATTCTCACTTTTCCAGACTCAGTTTCCGTTTCTTGTTTTTCAGCGAAGGCGTTGGGGATACGTAACGGCGCAGGTACAGGGGCTGTCACGGACACCGGCGTAGGCAAAGGCAAGGGCACTAGGACTGATTAGAAGGACGCACGCGCGAGCATATAAGTCCGAGAACAGGGCATTGGCATAGGCAGAGAATGGACGATCCTGATTTACAATGGCCCGCTTGGAAATTTGGTATGAAGCGGGAGGAGCTCTTCACTACCTTACACGATCAGTATAACACCGTTACTTTCTCGGTACAAGATCCCGAGGCTTTTCATCACGACGTCTACGAAATATCGAACGTCGCTACTACTACCGACGAGTTCCACCGTCTTCTTTCCGACCGCAAGGAACAACGGATACGCGAGATAAACGAGAGTCTAGAGTCTGCCTCGTTCGAGATCATTTCTAACCCGTCTCTCATAGGGACTCAACAGTGGCAATACGCCGTTCAGCTCTTTCGGACAAGGTCTCTCGACTCGCTCGTGAGATATTTCGCGTCGTATCTCCCCAACGATCACCCATGGTACCATTCGGGGGAACGCACGACGTCGGACCAGTCTAGGGGCTCCTCTGCTGGCAGATCGTTTTTCGACGATGATAACAATGAGCACGGAATGACACATGAACCTTCCGTCGTTGCTGTTCCGGCAAGCCACTTCCCCCCCTCGCCTAGGTCTATGACCATGTGCTCGGACGAGTCAGCGGCCGTTTCTCCTACGGATGATGATACTCATCACCACTACTCTTTCAACACTTTTACACCTGCTCGGACCTCGTCATTCTCGGAGCCTGAGACAGACTGTATGAACTTCTCCGGCGTGCTGTTGCGTGATCATGATGACGACACCTCACAACCAGAGGATCCTGAGACGCCGACTACGTCAATATCCGACACCTCGGAGACACGGTCGCTACCAGACTATGAGTCGAAGGATGGGACGGAAGATGAGTCGATCACGCCATTGGCGTGTGATGTTGAGGAGACCGAAGAGGGCGCTCAAGAGTCGGAGACGCCGACGCAGAGGAAGGAGATATCGTCAGGTTCCTACATTAACACGAAGTCATGTTTGGGAAAGCATGGTCCCTCGTCGCCACTATGCACGCATGTATTGCACGAGTGCATGCAAACGTCAACCCGACGACATCGTCGCGTTGGAAGCCCAGGATTGTCGACTCGGCGGAGGAGTCCGGAAATCGGACGCGTGCGGAAGCCCTCACCGGATCCCATACGAGTTAGACCTAAAGGTCTTGTACATATGTCACGATCGCACAGTAGATACCCGTAATTTGTTGATTTGTTTTCCATTTCAAACTGGTGTTCTCGGCGGTTTTATCCATTTACTCTTTACCGCTTTCGATTGTTCGATGATGCTATCGCGATGATGGCCAACACTAACGTTACAAGCAACCTTGACAGTTACCGACCAATACTCCTTGCAACTCACGTTTTCTAATGATAAGTATAAAGCAATAGGATATACCTGGCTATCGTAACCCAGGTGACTCTGCGATTTGCTAACGTGTCGGCCATATTGTACAGGACTATTTACGACATTAAAGGTAGGTTTAAAGATCTGAAAATTCACGATACATGAAAACAGTGCGACAACCCGACTGACGAGATTCCGGGAACGGCGTATCAAACTGCCAACTCATAAGCCCCCTCTGGGTGCCGGTGTCTACCTACCTTGGTACGGCAGGGCTTGATGGTAGCACCATGCGGCTCGGGAAGCCCACCCCGATCCGAGGTATGGTTGTAATAAAGCGCAGCTGATGAGGTCATCGATTCGTATAGGGAGCTACGCTTTGACATATGCAAATGAGGTCACCAACAACGAACAGGGAGCCGGCAATTACCATCCGTCATGTCGTTGGTATCCGCGACACCGCCCCCATTAATGCTGTAGTGACAATTTCTACTACGTCTGTTATTATATTGATGCTATTATCTCCTTTACTATTTGTCCTGAGTGGTCCTTAGCACTGATAGCACTGATACCTTAAATCCACTGGCCGATACGTCTTGCATCCCAGCTCGCGACGCCGTGGTAATCCAGTTCCAAGTCTATCCTGTGTATACTTGCCTATCTACGTTTTCCTAAATTTCCCAGAGACTCCCTTACACGGTAACTTATCTCACGAGTGACCATGCCCGAGAAGGCGACCAAGAAGCCCGGCGAAGATCCCGCCAGCAACGTGCCGACGGGCGACGAAGAGGGTAGGGACCAGACCAGCGCCGTGTCCCACGCATCCTCGTACGGCGCCAAGACCTTCAGCGGGAACAGGAGCGGCAAGCGAGACGGCGACGGCGGCGGGAACGAGAAGAAAAATAAGAATGCGGAGCAAGGCGGCGACCGCGATGAGACCCTGAGGGAGAAGGCCGCGAAGAAGATGCACGGCCCCGGCGCCAACCCCAGCCAGCTCGGCGACCCGACCAGCTTGAAAAACGAGACGTCCGAAAGGGACCCCACGGATGACGAGTGGGGCGCGGCAGGGAAGAGTTCGAAGTTGTGAAGAGGGTTGGTTGAACGCGGGGAGTGTTTGATAAGTCTCGTTCTCGTCGATGGGGAAGCGGTTGCGGTCTAATAAGCCTCCCTGACTACATAGCTTTTTGATAAGACATCTCTTACCAACGCTTCTGCCTTAGAGGGAACCTCCGAAGGCTCAATCCAAAGCCAAGACTCAGAAAGCCTGCGGGTTTACTATCTACCGCCATTCCCCATCATTACCTAATCGCATATTAGTCAAACCAGGTCTACATAGCTCAAATCTCGTAATAGTTCTACTAATTTGTCAGACAAAGTTGAGGCGAACTGAATATTTGGTGAAAGCCCGAGCTGATTGTACGATGCGTGAGAGGCGGTCTATTAGTAATCCGGGCATGCATGCCTCCGAGCTCAACCTATCCCCGCATCCTGCTAACCCCGGGGCCGAGACGGAGGCCGATGGGGTTGTGGATGTCATTTAGAAGATGAAGGGGACATCTCGTCATATGCATGCTCGATGATGTAGTAGACATATCCATAATGGCTGTTAGCACTCGACGAGAATAGGTGAAGCTTCGGTGTCTCTTGCGTCTTCCGCTTAATATTTTATTCCATATTCGCAACCCTTTGGATTCTACCAGTTGAACCACCCGATCACATACCTTATCAACTTCCGGCCCTATCAGTCCTTCCCCCATATCCTACGCATTCAGTTAATCAATATGAGTCAAACTGTAAGTCCCCGAGTTCATTAGGAGGATTCCATTACAGTCTCATCTGACAAATGAAATAGGGACCGCCCAAGATAGAGTACCAGAAGGACGGCAAGTTCACGAGGCCGGACAGCACCTTCCGGAACTTCATATCTAAAGACTCTCACTCGAAATACCCGGCAGAGAAGGGTCGTTATGCATTATACGTAGCCCCAGGCTGCCCATGGGTATGTGTCCGCTCGCCCGCGCGGATGCGTAACTTATCTGGTGACATTGACAAAAGGCTCCTGGCAGGCGCACCGCACCATGATCGTGCGCGCCCTGAAGCGGCTCGAAGACGTGATTGACCTCTACATCCTCAACCCCTTCATGGGGCCCGAGGGATGGTTCTTCGACGGGGCTCACGGCACCCTGCTCGAGGACCCGCTGTACGGCTTCAAGACGCTGCGCCAGCTGTACCTCAAGGCGGACCCCGACTACGCTGGGCGCGTCACAGTTCCCGTGCTCTGGGACAGGAAGACTGGCACCCTCGTGAACAACGAGTCGAGCGAGATCATCCGCATGCTGTACACGGAGTTCGACGCGCTGCTGCCCGAGGAGCACCGCGAGGCCAACAAGCCGGGCGGCGGCCTCTACCCGGAGAGCCTGCGCGCCGACATCGACGCCATGAACGACTGGGTGTACCGCACCGTCAACAACGGCGTCTACAAGTGCGGGTTCGCGGGCACGCAGGAGGCGTACGACGAGAACGTGGGCCCGCTGTTCGCGTCGCTTGACCGGCTCGAGGCCGTGCTCTCAGGGGGAGGCGAGGGCGGAACTGGCGGCGGACCGTTCCTGTTCGGCGACCACATCACCGAGGCCGACGTCCGCCTCTACACGACGCTCGCGCGCTTCGACGCCGCCTACCACACCGTCTTCCTCTGCAACCTCAAGAGCGTCCGCCACGACTACCCCCGCCTCCACCTGTGGCTGCGCCGCCTGTACTGGGACCAGGGCGAGCTCACCGGCGGCGCCTTCCATCGCACCACGGCCCCCTGGATCGGTCTGTACGCGCGCGGGTACACTCTCGCCAGGCAAAAGGTCAACGGGGTCCAGGGGCCGAAGGTCTTTCCCCGCGGTCCGGCCGTGTTGATGGAGCCCCTGAAGGAGGAGGAGAAGCTGTGAATGCCTTCGGATTTGTCACTTTCCATCCCCTTACTGATAGTTTCTTTGTTAGTCCGATAGCGTTCGTACCGACTCATCGCCGTTTGGAGGGGAAGCGGTGTGCTGAGAATAAAGAGCTCCTTTGACATCGCTAGATAACTACCTGATGCCAAGTCACAAGTGTTTTTCAGTTTAAAAAGTCTTAACCTGTCGTGAAAGTCCTCTACTGTCAAGCCTTAATAATATTCTGCCCTATGTGCTCATGATGTCCCCCTTCCTCGATGGAGGCTAGATGAATTCGTAGATGTTACCGCAATAAGCAGAAAATCGAGGCTCATGGGAACCAAAGGTACAAATAAGGCTGGGCTTTTTGGTGGAATTTGGTATTAGTGATACAGGGCCAAGGGTGCATGTACGGGAAGGTCTTCAAGCGTCTGGAAATACGATGAATATCTATATAACGGGGCTTCAGGTTCTAGATGTCATCCTCATCCAACTTTATACACTAATTCGAACCTAGATGCTCCCTATATCACTAGCGATTATTCCATATCGGCTATATTTGTCAGGGAAGGTGCCACCCACATCCGTCGTATGTAATTATTGGGAGCCACCCCACCTGGCAGATCTTTGTCATCCGATGACCATCAACCAGAAAACCTAGATGGAGCTTTTACAGGTGATACAGATTGCGTTTTATAACTAACACGTCACTAAGCTATCTTGCTATCTACTGTTGGCAGGTTCTCCCCGCCCCTGATACTCCTACGGGGAAACCTCAACTTCCCAAGGACAACACCATAGACAAATGCACCCGCTGATTGCTTTCCCGAGTACCAGGTTCTTCATTGACCCGTAACATCCATCGCAGCATATCGCGTGTGCTCTTCACTTGACCGTTTTCCACTCTTTTGGTTTCGTCCATCTCGACGGAAACGATCTGCGATACCTATTACTTAAAACTTCACTTGTTCCGGATCCCTTCATACAATTTACGGGTTCAAATCGAGCAAAACTCTTGTTAATGACCGATACCACCTACCAATTTCCTGGCGGCACAAATGCCTTCACGGCCGGAAGTTAGGAGAGCGTGAAACAGGCTCTAACCCAACCACCCCGCAAACGCTCCACCCCCTCAACGCGCTATGATTTCTGTCAGATATAGGGGACATCAGTTGTGTTGTTGTATTAGGCTAAGTTGCGTGTGTTTCTCGCACGCGTACAGCTTTTCTGTAGCCTAGTAACGGAACATATATCTTCCGATCAAAAGGACCTTTTCCGTATTTAAAATACGTTTAGCACCCCCTGCTAGCTAACATACCCCCTTAACGCCTTAAAGCATTCATAACGTTAATCGTTACATATTATCACTTCTTAAAACTATAACTTTCTATTTGACCTTTTTTCCGGCAATTAAATCCTTTTAATTAACTAATTCTTTTTCCGAAATTATTCGCAAAATATTTTTCCGTTATTTAAAAATTTCCGTAATATCTATTAATTCTAACTGCTTTTTAAAATACCTAAATAATTCGCGTAACAGGGCTTTAATTAATCTATTAACTAATATATCGTTTATAAACGTATAATCTATTTTAATTAAATCCCTTTTATAACTTCTCGTAACTAATAATTATATATATTTACGTACCGTAATTTTATTTATAACAAAACGACGTTAACGTTAATAAACGGTATAATTTATTAATTATCGCATTTTATATTTAACGGTCTAATATTTAAAATAATTTCTAGCTTTTTAATCAATTAAAAATTAAATAAAACTTTTTTTATAACTTTCGTAAAAAATAATAATTCCATTTTTATTATAAAAATAATTATTATATCTTACTTATTTACCCGTTATCTTATTACTTTTCTAAATAACTTTATAACGTAAACTTAAAAGCTTTTTCGATTAATCGTATTATCCGCAAAAAAAACGTTATTCTAAATATTTAATAAATTTTCGTTTCCGAATTATAACGTTAATATTTTAATCAGCAACTTTATAATATACGTTGTTAAAATTTAAATTAAAACGGGCAAATCGGAATACGGCAAAGATTATATCGGGTTACGTATTAATTACTACGTAAAAAATAAAACCGATCTTTTTCTAATATTTATTAATAAAACTTAAATAAACTAAATTAAAATTTGATAATAAGTTAACATTAATTATAAATATCTTTAAAAAGTTATTTAGAATTTTTTAAAAACTAAATTAACTAACTTATTTATAAAATCGAATTAAAATAACTAGATTTTTTTATTAAATTTATCTTTAATTACTTTAATACCGAAAAACTACTATAAATCCTTATCCCTTATAAAAGTACACCGTTCTTATATTTATTAAATTAACTAATTAACAAAATCTTAATCTTCCATACGATATATTATAACGATATCGTTTATAAAAAAAAAAATACTGTAAAAATACAGCCCCCTGTAGCCAAGAAGACTAGGCTAGGACAGGACCCCATATAAATCCTGATAAGAAGCTATCCAACAACAATCGCTAATACAACCCAAAAAAGGTTCGTAACTTAATAAACTAACAATTAATCTAAATATCTAATAATTATATTAGCAACTTACTCGACGCCCGACAAATTAATAGTTTAATTCCCTCAGGGGGCGCACTTTTTAATACAAACTAATTACCTGTTACGGGGGTATTATAAAACTGATCACCCCTGCCACATATTAAGTCGTACCAAAAATATATACGTACCAAAATATTTAAAAAGCCAGAAAACCGAATAAATAAATTTAAAATCGCGCAAAATAATACGTATAAAAAAATTATACCGCCAGAAAATAAAGCAATAAAACCAGAAATAAATCGGTCGGAAATTATAAATCACGCCTAAACCTTTTATCTTTACACTTATTATATTACCCCAATTTATAAGGAAATTACGATAAAACTTTTCCCTCTAATTTTAACCAAATAAAACTTAACCAGAAACGCTACTGTCAAACTTAGCCAAATACGGGTAATTACTATTAGGCAAAAAGATCCTGCATAGAAATCCGGTCGTACGAAAAGGTAACGCAGTAACCTTAAGAACCAAAACCTTTAAAAAAGAGAATAATTATAAAAATACAACCCCTTGTAACCAAAAAAACTAAGCTAGGACAGAACCCCATATAAATCCTAATAAGAAACTATCCAACAACAGTCGCTAATACGACCTAAGAGGGGTTCGTGGCTCAGTGAGCTAACAATTGGTCTGAATATCTAACAAATACCCCCTAACAAATAAAATAACAAAGTTTATAAAAAACGGAACTTAATTCTAATCTTTTAAATATCTCGGCAAAATCTTTTTACTATAATAACGGCAACTCCCTTAAGCTATATAAAGCTTCCCTAATGAAAAAAATCTTATTACGTTACGAATATCTTAAAAATATCTTTATATATATTTTATAAAATAACTAAATATTAATAAAAACATTACCAACGTTATATTATTTCAACTTTAAATCAAATTTAACCGTAATAATAATTAAAAATTTAAATAATTTTCTAATTAAAGTAAATACGTATATATTATTATAAACGTTCTTTAACTATTAATCGCTTCGTACGATAATATGTACTCTACACACTTACAATCAATTATATTTATCGAATTTATAAATATATACCTATATATATCTTAAACCCTATTTCCTTTTAATAAAAAATTAATTAATAACTTCTTAAAATTGCATATTTTTATAACTTTATAAATAAGTTTTTTCGGCTTTACGAAATATTTCTTTTAAAAATATATATTTAATTTTTTATAATTTCGTAACGGTAATAATAAATTACGCCTATATATCTGGTTTCGTAACTTAAAAATTTTATATATTTTCGTATCGAAATTTTTTTAATTAAAATAACGCATATTTCGGGGAATTAATTTTTTTAAATTTCCGTAGTTTACCGGCTAATTATCGATCGTATTAATAAAATAAATTATTCGTTCTGTATTAAATATAATTTCCTATATTTTATAATTGTACCGATAATTATATTTTTAATACGGAACGTACGGGAAATATACGTTTATAACTTATAAAATATTTTTATTTTTTATTATTACCTTAAGTTAAATAACGTAATAAAAATTTAAAGTTATTTTTATTATTTCCGTCAACGTAATAATCGTAATAGTTATTAAAACAAACGCTAGTAAATATAATTATCTAAAAAACGGAAATAAATCGAATATAACGGTTATATAAAGGTAATTAATTTTATGTAAATAAACTTATTTTTTTTATTCCGTACGTCTTATATACTTATATTATTCTAAAATTACCTTTCTTATTTAACCGGTAATTAAATTATTCTATTTAAGGTTTTATTTATTTTATATATATATATATATTTAAATAACTTAAACCTTAATTAAATAATTTTATTTATCGTAATAGCTTTTATAACTTTTTTTATAACATATAAAAAATTATTTTTAAAATTTTTAATATTATTTAAAAAAGTAACATTTTTTAACCTATACGTTTCGAATAATAATAACCTTATTAATTAATAAGTTCTAAATCTTATAAATATTCGTAAATCGATAATTAAATGAAAAGTTACTTTATATTTTATAATTTAACTTTTAAAATCTTTATTTTTTTATATAATAATAATTATTATAACTTAAATTATATAATCGTATATTTATAAATAAACTTATTAAAATTTCCGATTAAATGTTACAATCTTATTTTTATACGTTAAATAAAAATAATAAACTTCGTATAAAATTTGTTAAAAAAATATATATTTAAAAATACCGTTATATAAATATGTTACTGTTTTAAAAAAAATATATAATTAAAAACGAAAATGACTTAACGTTATTTCGTATCGTAATTGCCTTTTCTTTAATTATATTCTTTAAGCGTTTTATACCCCCTTTTTAAACCTAAGTATACGGTATTAAAAGCTTAAATCTAATATTAAAAAAAAAAACCTATAATATATCTCGAAATTAATAATTTTTCAAATTTCGTTATTATATTCGATTACTTATAAAAAAACCTTATCTTAATTTTTTAAAACTTTTAAAAAAATATTCGAATGTTATAATTAATATATTTTACTTTCAGTTTTTAAAATAAATATCCTAAATAACACCTAAATACCTATCGGTAACGAACATAACATATTTATATCCTTTCGGATCTTTTTCGAAATCTATAAAATCGATAATAATTCGTTATCTTAATCGGAAAACTTTTTCCTTTAGTTTTCGGCGTATTTACCTTTTAACTTTCGCCTTATTATATATTTAATATTTCATTATTATAAAACCCTTTAAAAATATTTCCTTTAACGTACTATATAAGCTCGCAAGCTATATAAGCTCGCGAGCCGTTTTTTAGCACCTTACAACAACTAATCCAAATAACTCAACCACAACATATCCATTTGATTTAAATCGACCGTATTTTTTGTCGCCGACCGTATATATAGCTTTTTACCAAATGCACGTATTATATAAGGTTTATTACGGACGTATATTGCTATTCCCCTTATGCCAATCCGTATACGACCGACGACCTATAACAGCTATTAACAACAATTTTTTACCGCCACCTTTCTGCCGGCCAAAAAAAACTTATTTATCGTATATAATAAATATTTTTATTAATTGAAATTCTTTATTTTAATACGTAAGGTCGAATTATTATTCCGACAAGTTCTATAATACTACAATACGTATTCCAACGCGCCTTATAATAAACCCTATAACCTTACCCCGTAACCTTACAACGCGCCCTTTAACGCGCTTTTTAACCGACGTATTTTGCAAATATTTTCCACGTATTAAAGCCGCATTAAAAACGTTTACGTATACGGGTTAGGAATTCGGTCGGTAATCGTTTTTTTATCGGTCGACTTTAATACTTTCGAAATAAGGGTAATATTAACCTGGACGCGTTTAGGATTAATTGGTTATATACGGATTAGCAAAAGGGGAATGGTAATATACGTTTATAACAAACCTTATATAATACGTACATTTAATAAAGAGCTATATATACGGTCGGCGATAAAGAATACGGTCGATTTAAATTAAATAAATATGTTATAGTTAAGTTATTTGGATTAGTTGTTATAAGGTGCCAAAAAACGGCTCGCAAGCTTATGTAGCTCGCGAGCTTGTATAATACGTTATATAAAATTATAATTAAATAATTATTTCGGGCCTAGAATATTCTAATTTTAAGTATTAAATCGTACCGTTACCGATTCGTAATAATTTCGTTATATATAAATTAACGTTTTGTTTATAAAATATAAAAGCTATATAAATAATTATCGTATTAATATTTTCGATAATAAAATAATTTAATTTATTTATTAATATAATAATTACTTAATTATATTTATTTCGAATAAAATTATTAACTTTTTAAATTATCTTATTAATACCTTTTTTTAAAACTACTGGAAAGATATTAAATTATATATACAATTTTTATAATAAATTACGTTATATAAACATAACGTTTTTAAGCTTTTAAAGCTTTAAAATAATATATTTATATTTTTATATTATTAGGATTCGCGGTGCTAATCTGATTGTTATTGGTATCGTAATATATGTATTACTTAGTTATATCTAGAATATATCTATTTTAGGTGCAAAAAACTAATTATAAAAAATGGGTACGTTAGATTTACTTAAGACGCGTTCGGGTAAGCGTTGTACGGGTTAATTAACTTTGTTATATGTTAATGTACCGAATCCTAATACGCCTTTTTACGTTATGTATGTATTCGAAAACTTTAGGAAAAAACTTTAATTAATACGTTTAGGAATTGAACTTTAATTTTTGTATAGAAAACCGATAAAAAACTGATAAAAACTGATAGAAAAATGATGAAAAATAATCTGTATAGTTCGGAATTAAACTTTTAATTTTTTCGTAGAAGTTAGGTTATGCGTTGTATTAACTTACTGTACCAAGTGGCCGGTTTTTTTATTTTACCGTTCCGTTGCAATTGCGCCGGGTTGTAGGATTTACTTTTCCCGAAACGTTTCGGACCAGGTTGGGCGTTAGTATGGAAAAAAACGCTTTATTGCGTTAACCTGCTGCGTTATAGGTTTTATAGCTTTAAAAATCGGATTTATTTTTTAACGGTAATACCAGTAAGTAATTAAAATTATTGTTTTTTAGGTTCTCCTTTATAAAAGGCTATCGAATAAAGGTTTTTTTTCGGTTAGTTAGGGGATATTGATTAGTTGTAAGCTATGTATGGGATGTTAGCGCCCTTAGGTAAAAATTGACGTAAAGGGTTGTTGGCAAGTATAAATAGGTGATTTTATGGGAAGTTAAAGTTTTAAAATTAATAGGTAAACGGATGTTTTCGGGTAGTCGTAAGAAAAATACCGTAATCGTCGTTTTTAGTAACAAGGAATAAGTTTTAACAGGGGAACGCCTTTTTTCCCGTATAAAGGGAATTTAATAAGATTATTTTTTTGTTAATTGCTTTAACTAAATTTTAAGTACTTTTCAAACGTTTTTAAAACTTAAGTTGGTAATAAATTTGTTATGTATTGTTTTATTTAGTAATTTGGTAAATCCGTTAGTAAAGTTTTTTGCGTTTTTAACATATTTAACCTTTATTCGGTTTTCTTGGATTTCCTGGTGTATATAATGGTGTTTAACGTATATATGGCGTTTTTTCGTAATATAGCGTTTTTTTTAACTTATTTTTTCGTACCGTTATTATTTTTAAAAACGGTAATAAGGTTTTTAAGTATAAGGCTAAGTTTTTCGAGGAAAATCCGTACGTTTGTTATTTCGGTGGTTACGGTATTTAATATTACGTATTTAATTTCCGAAATATATCTTGTAATAATTTGCTATTGTTTTGATATTTATGTTACCGGGCTTCCTGTTATAAATAAAACGTAACTAATAATAAACTTAATTATACCGGGATTATTTACGAAGTTTATATTAACTGCTATAAAAAGCCCTAATTTGTTATAAATATAATAAAGGTACTTTTCGTTTAGCTTCCGGTATTAAATAAATAGCTTTAAGGTTTTTTTCAGATATTTTAAAAAGCGTTTAATGTATTTTCGATATTTAGAAAATAAGTTATTTATAAACCGTACTTAAGTGGATATTATAAACGTTATATCTGGTTTAATTATATAATTGGAAAAGTTGAATTTGTTAATAAGGTTAACGTAATCGAAAATATTTTACTTATTAATTTTATTTTTATAACGTATTACGTAATTTAAATATTCTTTAATAAAAAAAGTCGGTTTTGCTTTTATATTATTAATATTTAAGTTTGTTAACGTTTTATTAATATATTGTTTTTAATTAAAGCGGACGTTATTTATTTCGGATAATCGAACGATACGAATATTAAGGTATTAATTTGCCGTTCCGAAATTGTTTATCGGGACGTTACCGGCAATAACGTTTATTATAGCTTTTAAACGTACCTTATTAAGGCCGAAAAATAAAAAATTATTAACGTATAAAACAATTACGTTACGGGTTTTCGCGTTAAGGTATATCGTATCGTTAAATAATAACGGCTTAAAGCCGTATTTATTAAATATTATTCGGATTTTTTTTTGTTATACGGTACCGGTTTGCTTTAACTTATATAAAGAGTTTATTAATTTAATAATTTTTTTAGGCGTAAAATTAAAACGTTATTTTTTATTTAGATTCGTATCGAAATATTTTTATAATAAGGGAAAATATTTTATAAAAATTTACTCCTTTAAGTTATTATTTAAGTAAATAACGATAAAATCGATTTGCTAAATATATTATTTTATAAACGTTACGAATATTATAAGGATACGTTAATATATTACGTATACGGTAGTTATAGCTGTTTCGTTATAATCGATTTTTTTTCGTTAAGTAAAATTACGTACGATAATACGAACTTTATATTTTTCTAATTCGCCCGTTAACGTATATTTTTTTTTAAAACTTATTTAGTATTTATTAAGTGGCTTTTAATAACTTTAGTTGTTAATTTAAAAGTAAAAGTTCTCCGTTGTAAATTTTCCTTAATTTTTTTGTAAATAGCCTTAAGTTATATATTTTATTTAGGGCTGGCTATAGTTTCCTTAAGATTAGGTTTATTATTATTTACGTTAAATAGGCGGTAAATATTATTATTAAATATGTTACGTACGTATATTTGTTCGTAAATTTGTTGGATTATATCGCGGTTATTTAAATCTTTGTAAAAGTTATTTTCCGATTCGTTAAAAAAATTAAGGTTATGGACGTCCGGATAGGGATTAGCGTTTTTTTGGGTTAAAGCCGTTATAATCTCGGGATCTTTATTAGGTGCCTTATATATATATAATTTAGATTTAACCTTTTTCGGTTTGCTTTATTTCCGTTTTACGGTTTTCGTTTCGTTATCCGTTTGGTTATTTAATACGACGTTATTATTATGGTTATAAACGTTAACGCTTTTCTTTCGGAGTTAGTAATAAAGTTTGTGTTGTATATAAGGAGGTAAAAATTTTATAATGTTTTTCGGGTCAGGTAGCTTATCTTTTTTACCTGTCGTACTTATTTTTTCGTAAATTTGTATATGTAATATAATTAAAAAACGACCGTTTTTTAATAATTAGACTTTGTAGTTATAGGTGCCCTAATAGCTTAAAAATAAATTTTTAGCACTTTGTATTTTTAGTTTTTTAGTTTTGATTCGATAATTTTCGTCGATTAGGACCGTATAGCGGCTGCCGATAATACGCAGGTGTACGTTATCCGGCTTATTTATTTGTTTTTTGTTATTTAACGCCCGATTATAATATTTTTATGGTGTAATATGGTTAATTATAAATTGTTTAATATAATTTAACGTATAAGTTATCGTTTTTATAACGTAATCCTAGAAATAGGTCGGGATACGTATTTGGATAACCGTAACGTAAGCGTTATTTTAAACGATTTGTATATTTCGTTTCGGGATACCGTTTTGGTATTAATTATAAGGGCTGGAGTTAATTAATTCGACTTTTTCGGTATTATAAAAAATTTCGAACAAACTTATTTCGAATTTTTTTTTTATTAATGCGGAAAGTTTTAATTATTTTATTATCCAGGGTTAACCTAGTTTTTACGTTCGTTATATATAAATAAAGGTATTGTTACATTTCGTCCTTAATTTTGTATGTTTTAAAAACGTAATAACGGTTAACGTTATTTATAATTAAATTATAATATACGTTACCGTTAATAATAACGGGTTTAATTTGGCCTACGTTATACCAAAATAATTCCTTAACGTATATTCCTTTTTTTAAGGGTTTTTCGAGGGTATTTTAATGATCTTAGTTCGATTATAAGCTTTATAAATAATCGGTTCGACGTTTGTTTCGTTTAGGTTTATCCCTATGGTTATTTTAATGGTTTATTTTAACCGTTTATTGCTAGGATGGCATAGATGGCGATGTTAAAGAATAAGTTTCTTTAGTATTGCTTTTATTATTAAAACTTTCCTATTAATAGTGGAAGCTTGTAAGGTTTTTAATATCTCGTTTATTTTACTTTATGCTATTCCTAACGCGTATCCTTATTAGGTTTTATCGGTTAAACCGTTTATAAAGGGCTTTTTTCGTCCGTATGTCCAGAAAAAAAAGGTTTTTTTAAGAACGTTTATTATAGTTAATTTCGTACCGTTATTATTAATTAAATAATTTCGGTTAAAATATCCTTTTTGTTTGTAAAAAACTTCGCTAAAGAAGATTTGTAATAAAAAAGTAGGTACGTATAAAGTATATCGCAAAGCGATTAAGTTGCATTTATTTTTAATCCTTTTAAAGTTTTAGTTAACTATACCGATTATCTTGGCTTAAATTGGTTTTCCCCTAGTAATAATTATAAACTTTTTATCCCGTATATTTAATAATTATTTCGGGAAATAATCTTTAGCGTTATTTGTAATAAATACGTTAATTTCTAAGTTTTATAATATCTCGTTACGGTTTTCTTTATATATATTATGCAACTAAAAAATTAAGGTTCGGGGTTTATCTTGTATATATTCGTTTTCGGATTCCTTATTAAAACTTTCCGTAATCGATTCCATACTTGCCTTTAGGCGTAATATTAGTTCGTTATTAGCTGTATTATTAGGCGCGCATGTAAAAAATTCCTTCGATATATTAGTACTTCCAGATTTAAACTTTTCGGGGCGTTATACGCCGCCTTTTTAAGTGGAAACGGCGACGCCTTCTAGAACGTTATCCTATTATATAACGCGTTTAATGTTCTTTATAATATAATTAAACAACTTTATAATCTTTTTTATTTCCGATTAATTAACTTTTACGGTATATCCAACTTGGTATTTTTTAGAAAGTTAATTATATAAATTTTTAAGGCCGTTTAAGATAAAATGTACCTTTAATAAACGTTATTAATTGTTAGCGTTATTGCTATTATTATTATTATTATTATTAGATCTGCCGTTATTGTTATTTCGTCCGTTATTACGTTAATTAATTTGTTAGTTATTGTTATTTTTATTTTTTTTAGGTTTTCGGTAATCCTTAGTTAAATAACCGTATTTTCTATAGTTTTAACAAAGGGGTTCGCCTTTAGCGTTTTATAAAAGTTTATTACCGTTATTTTTCTCTTTATTGTTATTATTGCCTTGGGCGTTATAATTTTAGTTCTTAAGTTTATTATTACCATCCTTATTGCCCTTAACCTTTTTCATTTGGTAATAGAATTTGCTGTTAAAGTTATCTATTAAGCGGTAGACTATATAATCGGTTTTACGGAATACGGAGCTTATTATTCGATACCAGTTACTTGTTTTATCCTTAACAGCGGTTAAGAACATAATAATTTATTAGTCTTTACCTAGCTTTATACCGTATTTTTTAACTTCACGGATTAACTTTTAAAATTTCGTAATAAAGGCAATTAAATTTTTATTATCGTAACGGTATTAGCTTAACTTTTTCCAAAAGAAGCGTTAACGGGCTTTTCTAATTGTAACATAAGTTGTACAGAAAGTTTTCAATATTTTCGAACCTTTTTTAATTCCGGTAATAAACTTTAAAGGCGCCCGACGTATTGTTTTAGTAATTACTTTTACCAAACGTAATTTATTAAGGGTGGAAAGTTTTATTCCCTTCTTATAACCTATCTTTTTAAATGCGAAATTTAAGGCGTTTTTTTAAAGTTTTTAATTTTTAAAGCCTTTTAAGTGATTTTCTTTATCTAGGGCGAAATCGAAACGTTTTTAACAGAAAGCGGAATTTTTCTTTTTGGATTTTTTTTCCTTATATTTTTTTTTCTTATTTTTTTTATTACGATTATAATAACGTTTTTTCCGATTATTGTTATTCGAATTGCTTAAGTTATTTTCCAAATCCAAGTCCGAGTTTAAGTCCGAAGATAACGACGAAAAACTAAATGATGAAAAAAAATTATTATTGTTTCCTTTACCGTTACCGCTTTTTCTACTGCCGCGTTTACCGTTACCTTATAACGAAAGCGAAAGGGGTAATAACAGAAACCGTTTCGATAAATATAACGATAACGTTTTTATTTGTAAACCGTTCGTAGCTAGGTTCCGTTAAAGGTCCGTAAAATCCCTTAAGAAAAAAAAAATTTTTTTTGTTTTTCCCTTTTTTTTAGGTTTTTTACTATACTTTAGGCTTTTAATAACAATTTTAAAGCTTTTATTAAATACTTTAGTTAGCTTTGAAAATCCCGGTTTTGCTAACGGGCCACTATTGGGATAAAAATCGATTTCTTTCGCCAGTATCGTTTTAAAACGTTTAAATCTATCTTTATATAGGTTACTTATAATATAGGTTCGTTAAAGTTATTTTTCCAGGGCCCGTTAATTTTATTTAACCAGTTAACGTTATTTTCGTTTAGTAGTTGCTTTATTAGTTAATAGCTTAACCTATTTACGTAAATACTTTATTTTCGCATAAAGGCGTTCCTTATTAAAATAGGACTTTAATAGGTCCGTAAAAATATCCTGGGATCCTAAGGTTTCCCCTTACTGGGCGACGTAAAAGTCATACAGGGATATTAACTGATCGTTTTGATAAAACTTTATCGTATAATACATTTAGCCGAATAAATTTATTCTCGTAATTACTACCGATTACTCTAACTTTAAACCGGTTAATTAAAACTTTATAACGCGTTAATTATAATCTCGTAACGATATATTACGAATAACAAAAACAAAAAAGCTTTTACTGCGATTTTTTTTTTAAAAAAACTAAAAAATATTATTATATTAAGATTTGCGGTATTAATTTAACTGTTATTAATATCGTAATATATATATTACTTAATTATGTTTAAAATATATCTATTTTAAGTACAAAAGATTAGTTATAAAAAATGGGTACGCTGGACTTACTTAAAACGCGTTTAGGTAAACGTTATACGGGCCAACCAACCCTGTTATATGCTAACGCACCGAATCCCAACATATATCCTTTAATTAAAATAAAATTATTTCTTATATATATTCCGTTACTTTTAATTATTATTCTATAATTTAAAAATTTACTAATAAAATTAAAAATATATATTGTAAATTTTAAATTTAAAATAAATAAATTCCATAAAAAAATAAAACGTAACGTTTACCGTATTACGTTAATTAAACTTTAAAAAATACTTTAAAACCCGTGTTATTTCTTTTAAAAATTAATTTATCTTTTAAATAATTATTTTTTCTATAATTTTCGATAAATAATTAATTTTTTCCTTTAAAGATTAATCGGAAATAATTCTGTTTTAAATTAATATTAAAATTACCTTATTAAGCTTAAATTTTATTAAAACTTTATTAAAAAACGCGTAATAATATTAAAATAACTTATATATAAAATTTAAGCATACTTTATACCTAATTTTTTATACGTTTAATTCTTAACGCTTTCGCTTATTACTACTGCTATTTCGGCCCGTTTAAAAACCTCTACGACCGCCTCGTTTCGGCTTACGCCTTAAAATCCTTCCCCGTAATTAAAAGTTATCCTTAATCTTTTCCTAATTAAGATTATCCTAATCAAAAAAATCCGCAAATATCCCGTAAAACGTTAAAAACGTTACCTTAATATTTTTTAATATAAGTTATAAATAAAACAAAATCTAGTAATTTAAAAATTTAACCATTACTTCCTAATAATTAATCGTATTATTATTAATCTGTAACTTTTTTATTATTAGGAATATAATTATCCAATTCTTTATAATAAAAACTAATATTATATATAAATTATTAACTTATATAACCGGTATCTTTGTTTTTAAAACTTTATATCGTTATCTTTAAACTATAATCTTTTATTATTTTACAATTTATTCGTTTAACTTTTTTACCGACTTTGAAATTTACTTTAATTTTTCGCGGTATTTTCATTAAGTATTAATTAGGAACCTGCTATTATATGCCTAACCGGATTTAACCAATTTAATATATTATTTCCATAAATTCTTTCCTAAAAAAAAAAATTATTTCCTTAATTATTAGAAATATTAACTTTAAAACTTATTTTATAAAATCGTTATTATTTTCTCGAAAAATATCGTATTTACGATTTTTATAAATATATACCGTAAAATCTTAATTATAAGTTTATTTACCTTTAATCGTTATTTTAAAAATATTCGTTAAGTTATTAATATAATCGATTTTTTCGTAAATTTTTCCGGAAAATATAAATATAATTAAGGAACTACTTAAAATATTATTTCGTATTATATAACAGATTCTTTTTTTCGGATACGAAATTATATCGGGTTTTATTAATTTAACCAATTACTGAAATAACTAATTAAAATCGATATAATCCTATATATTAAAAACGTACGCTTTAACCTAGAATTCGCCTTTAAAACGGTCCTAATTCTTAAATCCGTTATAAATAATAAAAAACGTTAATAACACCGTTATTATTACAATTAATATACAGCTTATATCGTTTTAATAATAGCTAATTAATTAATAATAACGTAAATTAAACGAATAAAACTTTTAATTATCAGATATAAAGGATATTAGTTATGTTATTATATTAAGCTCAGTTACGTATATTTCTCGCACGCGTACAGCTTTTCTATAACCTAATAACGGAACATATATCTTCCGATCAAAAGGACCCTTTCCGTATTTAGGGTGCGTTTAGCACCCCCTGCTAGCTGACAATTTCCCACACAAAATCAACGAAATCGCCATTTTATAACTAAATTACTAAAATAAATATAAACATGCTTTTAGCTTAATTAAATTCAGAAAATTCGAATTATTTAAATAAAAAAGAAATCAATCTTTAATTTTATCGTTAATGTAATGTAATTAAGGTATAAACATAACCTTAACATTTTTATATATAAAATATTAGTAATTCTATTAAGGTATAAAATCTTAAATAACTTAACAAATATTAAAGTTATTAAAGTAAACTTTTAAAGTTATATACTTTAACCTTTAAATTGATTAATTATTTTAAAATTAGCTTAGTATTAGTTAAATCCGTTTTAATATTTATAAATAAATTAAGAAGGTAAATTTTTAAATAATAAAATTTCTCCACTTTTTAAGCATTTCCTATAACTAATTTTATAATAATATTATACGTTTAAATATATTTTTATAATTTTATGTTAAATTTTTTAATATATATATTTAAGACCTGGTATTTATAGCTTTTAATATTAAGAAGATATTTAATGTTATATAATTTGTTTTAAATACTAGCAAAATATATGACGGCAATATTAATTCAGCTTTAGGCGTTTATAATATGCGCTAAACCTTTTTTAGAATTTTCTTATTATTTTTATATAATATTATTGCCAAACATTGTATTGGTAATAACGCCCGTTTATTTTTACGATTTAAATTGGAATTTTAAATGATTATTAAAAATGTAGCGATTTTTAGTGTATATGTATGGGAAACCGGGCGGCGCGTTGAGGGGGTGGAGCGTTGGGGGGGTGGTTCGGTTATCATACAGCTATTTTCTTGTTACAGGTAAGTAACATCTTTCGTTAGATTACTCAGTAGTATTTATTCCCCGAATATGGGAGTTGCAGATGGTCTCCTTGAGCTGATGATGCAACTCTAGTATGAAGGTAAGGGCATCGGCGACATCCTCCGCGGGTCGTCCTAAGGCAGGGTCCTCAATGGCACGGCGCATTGGGGTGTCGACGTCGTGCTGCGATTTGTTGATATCGGTAACCTTCCACACAGTTATGCAAGCGGCAGCTAGGATACAAGTGAATTGTTCGATTTCAACCCCTATTCAAGTGGGTTAAACCACAGCATCTCATCGGCGAGGATAGTTAGCAACAATTGGTGACCTCTTTCCAATAAACAGTTTCCACCCAACAGGAAGTACATTTTACAGTCTAGGCTTATAGTATGTGCATAATCGCTCGAGTATGCCGCTTACAAACATCTCGGGAAGATGGTGAGAGACTGATCGTTCTGCATTCAAGTCTCACTCTGCGACACCCAGTTGGCCTGCGGCGTAACAATATTTAAGCCGTAGTTACGTTATGCTGATGGCATGCGGTTCAGCTGCTAGGTACACCAGACCATAATCTTATCGGTGAAAGATCTTCTTTTACCATACTACCAATATGACTGGCATATGGGTTCAGATGACGGCACGGACTTTTACGGCATTGTGTGGCTCGATGCACAGATACTCTAATTATATGACTCCTCAATTGATAAGAAGTGTCCGCGAAAGTCATCCCACTGCCGAATCAGTCGACAGCTCATCCTTTCCGGCCCTCTCCTGACTAGGCTATGCATGTGATTTTGGTTGCCAATTCGATGATTTTCCGTCGTTAATGGATACATCACGTGCTCTGAGTAGTCAGCTTCACAAGTGCCAGCCCAGACCAATAGCCGCCTCAGACCAAGCAAACGGGACTAAAGCCCACAACATGCTGAGGCAGGTGGCATATCGCCGCGGTTCACAACTCATCGTTGATCTGCCGAGGGAAGACGGGACTTCGGCCAACTCCCAGCGTGAGAATGGAGTTTCTGAACTCTTCAAGGCAGCTCGCGTGGGGAATGCTTCCAGGGTCGAGGAGCTTCTTGCACAAAAGGACAACTCCAATTGGCTCAACCGCAAGGGCGGGCAAACCGTATTATTCGCCGCGGTTAATGGGGCTCTGTCCGTGCTGAAAGGAAAATTAAAGCCCGACGACCTCCAGAAGCTCCTCGAACAGTATAGGAGTGTGGTGGAACATCTCCTTGCCGCTGGCGCGAGGGTGAACGAGACAGATAGTGATGAAGGAACCCCTTTTGCTGGTTGCTTCCGAGAAAGTGGGCAACCGCAGCTGGATCATTGGTGTCTTTGACTTGCTCCTTGGGAATGGAGCTAGAATCGAAGCGACCGATCGCGACGGCCGAAATCCCACTGATCTATGCAGCAATCAACGGTCACATGGAACTCGCCGAGTTACTCCTCGAAAGGCGGGCAATTATTGAGCGCGCAGACTACAATGGACGAACGCCATGGATATTGGCAGCTACCAATGGCAATGCCGAGCTCACTAAATTGTTATTGGATCGCAACGCCAATGTCCGTGTGGGAAATAGCAGGAGACCTACCGGCCTCCACTTAGCTGCCGAAAGTAACCGAGAGGAAGTGGTTAACTACTCTTGGGTCATGGCGCAAACCCCTCGGCCATTAGCGACGGTGGCTGGATGCCCCTGCATGATGCAGCACGGAATGGTCACGAAGCTATCGTACGATTCCCTGGTAGATAGCCGGAACCCCGACACCAATGAGAAAATCAATCTGAACGCACAGCTATATAACGAGATGATATCGTTACACTGGGCAGCTTTCAGGGTCTCAGAAGAAGTCGTTTGGCTTCTGTTAGCAACGAGGCCCGCCGTGAACATAGCTGCCAAGGACAGCTTCGGCCGCACACTAACCTTGTGCGCCGCCGAGAAAGGCTTCACAAAACTTGCCATGATCCTCTCTCCAGCTTATGCCGCTGGCAGACTGTCCCGGGCTGCGAGAGAAGCTTGCGATAGATTCGAAGCTACCGTCATCGACTTCAAACCAGGGACCAGGAAGCAGTACGTGTACAGGTATTCTGTTTACGAGGCCTTGTAATTAACCATGAGATCACGAATCCGACAAGCCGAGGATTTCTGCCTTCGGCATGAGCGCCAAAAGTAACCCTGACTTCAGGTGGATACATCTTCCCGCTAACAATGCAAGTAATTTGCTCTATTATCTTTCGCGGATGGCGGAACATTTACTGACACCTTGCTTTAGATTGCTTGGGCCGAGGTGACCGCTCCGATGCTATCTATCGGGCCCCTAGACTAACAAGGAAGCAGGCACTGCTCCCAAAGCGATACGAAGAAGGTGGCTATAAAGATCTTGAAGTGTTCAAGCCCCTGGAGACCTTTTTTGGACCAAGAACATCGAGGACGTTTCCGCCCGCTCACATTTCATGAGGCCGTTCTGCCAAAATATCGTTGAATCGCAGCCCGAGGGTTCCGATGACAAATCGGATGATATGATGGTGCTATTCTTAAGTCAAAGAAGAATCTGTACGAATACGCAGGCTTGCTGATATGATATTAGATGCCGTTCCTTAACTACGAAAACTCACGAGGCGCGGGAGACTATAAGAGATACCATCATGGATGTGCGCAAAGGCCAAGCCGCCATTGCAACCACGAAGAACCCTTGACCAACACTTCTATGATGGCACCGACACCACATCGAGACCCAAACCAGGTTGTGTATGGGTATTGCAAAAGGCATAAGCCCAAAAGAAGGTGTTCATGGTGGATCAACTATGGCTTTGGGTCCTTGGGGAAGGTAAGATTACTCTTCTTAACCATCACTTGGTCCTGGAGCTCATTTCACTGGATCTAGTCGTCACATGCTTCCAAGAACCATGGGATCAAACCAAGCAAGACCCACTGATGTCTCAGACGGTATCATCGAGGACATGAATACGAAGACAAAGACGCGCTCGCCAACCTCGTCTGTTCATGATCTGGCACTACTTATTATGAGCCGGTGTTCTGGAGCGTTTGACCGCTACCGCCTTAGTGATCAGAACTACCAGTTCTTGGAAATGCTCGGCTGCTCCGTTGGATCTATCGCGCATGATGAGAGTCGACTGTCCCGTAGTTTCCATAGAGCATCACGCAAAATATGGAAATGGCTTAGATATCAGCGGCGGTACTGAGCAATATGCCCTCAGCCGGCTGAAAAGCAACCCCTATCGGGTGCGGATCACCCGCAGTCGGCTGAAGACGACCCGGACAGCAGCCCCGATCAGTTCCAAGGCAAACTGCTCTCGCCAAGGAGGTATCTCTGCTGACCGAGATCAAGGACATCAAGGACGAGCTGAGCACCATCGACGTGATATTCGACTCTCAGCTGTCGGTTCTGACAAACTTCAAGGCCCTCCTGCACTTGGAACACTACGACAATAGGATCGCCGCCGAGATCCACAAGCGCCTCGAGGTCCACCGCAAGGACATAAAGCGGGTGGCCCGACAGGCCGATAGCCTGTACCTAGGCCTGACGCACCTGCTGACCCGAAGCAGAATCACTCCAACGCACTCGAGGCGCGGTTCACGGGCGACCAGGCGGCCGTGACAGCGAAGCAAGGCCAGACCATCCTCGTGTTCACCATCGTGACCATCATCTTCCTGGCCATGTCGTCCATCGCGATCTTCTTCTCCATTAGCATAGAACAGTGGGACGGCGTGCTCACAGTGGGTTATGTCTCCAAGTACATGCTCGGCATTGGCCTCGGCATCTCGATTCCGCTCATTGCCATGGCATTCACTCTGACCGAGATCTCCGACGCCACGAGTGATGCGCTTTCGGCAGCCAGGCGACGGCTGTTCGGTGGGCTTCGACGGCGGCCGGGGGCGGACGATGATTCGTCGGACATACTTTGCTTGGGGAAAGAACTTGACGCTAGGAAATCAGGACGGGAATGGTCCGAGTATAGCAGCCTTATCGCTTATCCCTCAAACGCACATATTTCGAAATTGATCTAAGCAAGTTTTAATTGCAGAGCTTTCGACTCTTGCTCGCCAAAAGGTCTTCACAACTTATGTTGGCTCGGGCGGTGTCTAATGATCGCCGGACTCCAATGGGGACAAGGTCCAGGGGTGGAACAGATATAACTTCTAAGTACGACCTGCTGATTAAGCATGTAACTGACTAAAAGCCCCTATATACAAATCCGATGGAAGGATTCCTGACGATTCCGGGCTGCCTTACCTTGTAACACAGTTGCATGCGTGTGTCTGACGTGTTCAATAACTGCGTCGATTGAGTGCCACGGAGACCGCTTCGACAAGGTGGCGCATGGGCTTCGCATGGTGGGTATTGGACTATGTGATCTCTAAACATCACCTCAGCGTTATAAATCTGATATGTCCCGGGAGACCCACCAATATTTGAGCCAAAAGGGGCACTAAACGTCACTAGCCGCGGTATATCTGCCGGAAGGCCATAAGGCGTTAGTCATAACAATTTTTCTGAAGGTGGGTGACAACTCTTATTTTTATTCGCCACATTGATCCAATCAGCTTTCGCAAGAAAAGCTACCTTTAGGCACACCTATTTTGCGTTATGATACAAGTACCAACACTTGTTATTATTACAAATTGCAACATCGCATTCGCCGTAACGAAATATTATTTATTGGGCTAGCTGCCGATTTACAGCATTATCACCTGCAATTTAAAGCCTTATTCGCTGCGTACCTCGATAATAATCTTTTAAGTAAGCTTAATATTTAAAACGATTTTTTTTTTTTTTCGTTAACGTTAATATTTAAAGCACCTTTGTATTTGCGTTTTTGTGATGTACTGCAACTTAGGAAAGCTTTAGTGGGCCTCGCTTCTGTTTTAGGCTAATGACCCGGTAAAAAATTGTTATGACTAACGTCTTATGGCCTTCCGGCAGATACCGGCATTACCCCAGATGGTGGAGCATGATGCTGGTCCTTAAGAATCAGTGTTCCTGAAGATCGCCTCAGTGGGGCCAAACATGACGAGCTGGATTAGAAATCATGAGGAAAGTTCTTGCAGCGGTCAAACTGGTGTAACTGAGCGGCCATTATATGTATTTCAGCGCTGGCGATCATAGAGCGTCTGAACCCGTTCATTAACCCTTCATTGTATTATAGCCGAGTAAGAACTTCAAGATGCCGAAACTCTTTGAGCCAGTCCGCGTCGGACCGAACAAGCTCGACACTCGCATAGCTTTGGCGCCGTTGACGAGGCTCCGGAGCGACGATGACTGGGTCCCTCTTCCAGTAGTGAAAGGTGTGTAACAGTACCCGAATCTACCACGGTCGCCGGAGCGACACTGACGAGACGCCATAGAATACTATGAGCAGCGGGCTTCAGTGCCCGGTACGATGCTGATCACTGAGGCGACAGCAATCTCAAAGGGTACCGTCGGGGTGAAAAACGTACCGGGTATCTGGTCCGAGGCCCAGATATTGGCGTGGAAAGACATTGTCGACGCGGTCCATAAGAAAGGCTCTTTCATCTATTTGCAGTTATGGCACATGGGACGCGCGGGACAGCCCTCGGTCCACCAGGAACTGGGCACCAAGCTGAAGTCCTCGAGCGCCGTTCCCATCGACGATGCCAGTGCTACGCCGGAAGAGATGACCGAGGATGAAATCAAGCAGACGATCCAGGAATTCGCCGACGCGGCGAAAAACGCCGTAAAGGCTGGGTTCGACGGCGTCGAGATCCACGGAGCGAACGGGTACCTGATCGATCAGTTCACCCAGGATAATTGCAACCGCCGAACCGACTCATGGGGCGGAAGTATTGAGAACAGAGCCAGATTCGCCATCGAGGTGACCAAGGCGGTCGTCGAGGCCATAGGCGCCGACAAGACAGGCATCCGATTGAGTCCCTTCAGCACTTTCCAATCAATGCTCATGAAGGACCCCTATCCTCAATTTAAGTACTTGGTTCGGCAGCTCAAGGCGCTGAACCTCGCGTACCTCCACCTCGTCGAACCTCGCATTGCCGGCAGCACCGAAGGAGATACTGATCCTGATCCACGGTTCAAGTTGGGCTTTTTTGTCAAGATTTGGGACAACCAGAGCCCTATCGTGGTCGCTGGCGGGTTCACGGCAGAGTCTGCGGCGAAGGCCGTAGAAGAGACATACAAAGGGTACGATATCATAGTCGCGTTTGGACGGTACTTTATCTCGAACCCGGATCTCGTCTTCCGGCTGAAGACAGCCGTCGACTTGGCTAAGTATGACCGATCGACATTCTACATTCGGAAGTCGCCTAAAGGGTACGTCGACTACCCGTTTAGCTCCAAATTTCTCGCCAAGGCGGCATAAGGGGCAAAGGTGCAGTGGTTGGATAGAGGGAGGATTTGTCGCAGCTGAGTCAGAATGAGGAGAACGCAACCAAGCCAAAGCGCTATGCGTTCTAGATCAAGCGAGACGGTGTGCTTGGCATTCTGTGACGCGGTAACAATTGTAGCCAGGGTTTTTGTGGCGCATGAGAGCAGGGCCACAATTGTCTGATCAGGCATTGCAGGAGGTCACTGCGGGAACCACGGGGGTCAGCTTCTGGAACGTAAGCTGGCAGGCTACCTACAGTAGGGTATGGCAGCTGTGGGGTCTCTCGGGGGACGTTCCTGTGTCGGATTCTATGAGATACGGCATGTTAGAAATATAGACCCTTTATCATCATCCGCTCTACCAGACGCTATTTCTGCTAAAGCTTCACTCCTCCCCCTCCGGAATGGCATCCCGGGGTCAGAAAGGAAGGAAGCCCTAATGTTCTCTGAGCCATTACACTTACCATTGACACATCTACCAGTGGCGCAATTAGACGATTATCAGCATTCCCTCCGTCATGGAGCCGCAGAGCTTGCTCAGAGAAGACAGCTGGCTGATGGTTTGGCAGCGAGTAGATCAACTCTTAACATGGGCTATATTGAGCACTTACATACCACTTTTATCTGAAACCCCACTTGATATCGACGGTAATACCAGTTTCATGCATGGGAAGTAAGACTTTCGGCCCTATTCGAAGCAAGCTGTTGCGCTCCCCGCAATTTCGACAGCGGTGCGATCAACGTGCTCGGGCTCGGCTATGTCACGATAGTAAGTCTGCGTCAAGTGGTCCTAACAAGAGGATCTGACATACACAAAGAGGGGCGACGGTTGACAAATCACTGTCGTGTGAAATCACATCGGGAGATGCAAAGGCTGTGCGGAAGAAACGGGTGACTACCTGGAGTATTCCAAGGTACCCGGCTTCAAAATAAACTCGTGGTACGTATTTCATACAGGGAGAAAACTGAGAGAAAAATCATAGTTCTGACATAGATGATCATCTCCGCTCATGAGACTCTTGCATCATCTTGTTGATATAACTAGCTAATAGACGAACTGTCGCTGGATCCTGATACTCGTAACGGGTTTTTGTGTAGGTATCTGTTGCAGATACGACGTAGTGCCACAATCCCAAAAGCCCGGATTCTTTTGGATTTATGTAATACTGACTAGGGCTCTATGTCATCGTTAAGATACATAGATAAGAGACAGCTTAACCCGTAAGTTTGGTGTTGAGGAGGCAGTTTACGAGTCCGTACGCCGTCTTGGCCCGTACGAGCTGGAACCGCCTCACTTGGCAGGGCTGGGCTTGGCATTACAGGGATGCTAAGTTAAGTTTTCGGGGGCCCCTAACTAGATCCCCCCCTTGTCAGCCGTCACGCCGTAGACCACGCTACTCGGCAAGCACCGGTAGCCACGTCTTCGCTAGTCCCTGTAACAGGTGATCTAGCGCTAGCGTGACATTACTTACTACAACTGTGGAGGAAAAACCCGTGAAACACCGATCACCGACACGGGCAAGGCCGTTGGATCACTGCTTTCCATACAGCCCAAGTTCGCCTCTCAACAAAGATCCGTTTGGGGCCGAATCGACACAGCGGGAAGGCGAGGGAAATTTATACGGGAATCGGGACTTTCTCGAGTTCCTTGCCAAATAGCCGGGAGACCGGATATTTGCGCAGCTGTGGCTTGCCACAATGGATGAATATGATTTCGTGATCATTGGCGCCGGACTTAGCGGCGTGGACGCGGCGTATCGTCTGAAGACGATGTTTCTGGAATGTTCCTATACGGCCCTGGAAGCACGGGATCAAATAAGCATTCGGTCGGACTCCCAATTGACCCTTTTGGTCTTCCCTTGCGGCCGTGGCTGGAAGAGAAGGACATGGCCGATGCGGCTTTGATTCAACGGTACATTCGGGATGCGGCGCGTGGCGAAGGTATCGGCAAGAAGATCCAATTCAGCCACAGGGTTACTGAGGCTTATTGGCTGTCAAAAAGAACGGCAATGGACGTCGGTCGTGAAGGCAGGGAAGAATGCAGGGAGCATCACGAAGCAGTATCGAGCGCGCTGGGTCATAGGCTGCTCTGACTATTACGACTCCGGAAACCCCCCGAAAACCGAAATACCAGGGACTGGTAACTCCAAAGGGTCAATAGTGCATCCGCAGTTCTGGCCCTCCGATTTGGATTGGTCAGGCAAAAGGACCGTTACCATCGGATCCGGAGCAACGGCTGTTACCCTACTACTGAACATTGCGAAGACGGCCGGCCGTGTCACCATGCTACTGTGAAGCCCATCATATGTGCTCACTCTTCCCACCGTCTCCCTTGAGGGTGTATGGATCAAAAGTACCCTCCAGCGTGGCTCGCAAACCCGCTTAATTGGTGACGGTGCTTCTTGACCGAGATCCTCTTTGTATGGTTCAACCTCGCTTTCCCAAATCGGGCGGGGAGAGCTCCACATGTTTCTGATGAAGCAACTGCCCGCAGATATCCCCAGTCGATGTTCGCTACAACCCGCGGTACAAACCTTTTGAGCGATGACTATGCATGTGCCCAGATTGTGATTTCCTCGAAGCTTTACATCAAGACGATTGTGAAATTGTGACGTCCACAATTCGGGCTGTTGAGGAGGATGGCACCGTGACCGAATCCGGCGAGAAGCTGGATGCAGACATCATCATCACAGCGACCGGCCTTCATGTTCGACTCCATCGGTGGCATGATTCCGACTATCGATGGAAAGCCTGTAGACATTGCAGACTCTTTGGCCTGGAGGGGTATGATGCTCTCAGGGATGCCAAGCCTTGCTACCATCATCGGCCGCACGATCCGATAGTGGACTCTGGGAGCCGACGCCTCAATACAGATGCTCATTCGAATATACAAGCACATGAGAAAGATAGGCGCCACTTCAGCTACGTATGTGCATTACGAAAGGGATTTGAAGCTGTCAAAACCGGTGGTTTCCCATAGCCCCACGTATCTCATCACGGCGGAGAAGATGCTGCCAAGAATCACCGGCAGATCGCCTTGGTATGGTCGCACAAATCCGGTATACGACCATTTGATGCGGTTCGGGAGCACAACGGATGGGATGATTTACCTCAAACCTGAAAAAAAGAACCAATAAGCCCTTGGCGCTCTCATACGGAGCTAAAACCCGGGCGGCTCGTGGCATATTATCGTGTAAAACCCATGCTCCACGCGGTGGTCCCGATGCGGCTGAAGCACTAGTCGCATGTCACGCCTTGCGGGATATCGTCTGAAGTATACTATTTCGAATATGTAAATGCAATTCTACCTCGGCCCAACACCAAACGCCCGCGCAAAACGTTCATCATAATAATCATTACAGATAATTTGTACATCGATCACGAAGATCGTCCTTCGCCCTGCGCTTGTGCGTTATTTCTGCTGGTGGTATCGGCACTGGTGATGCCTTCTTCGTTATGAATGCTATTATCGGTAGTTCTGTTGTTATTGTTGCTGGCAGTGATGCTCCTGTTGTCGTCGGCGACCTCGCTGCTACCGCTGAGAGTTTCCGCGGGCGTGTTATCGTCGGTTAGACGTTCCTGCCTCAGGATTTTCAAGTTCTTCCATCCCATACCCCAGCCCGTGCAGAACGCACCTAACGCCGCGGCAAGTTGAAGATACTAGGCGCCAGTTAGGGGGAAGTTTGGTAGCAGGATATGGGGATACTTACATAGACGTTGACAATCGCCGCATTATATGCGTCCATAACGGCGTCGAGCTGAGCACCCCGGAAATAGTCGGGCAGTTGAGTTGCCCCCATGTTGACGAGGACGCTGCCATCCTTGAGAAACGAGGCATACTTGGCAACGGTCCCTGGTAGTGAACTTGTGAAGATTGTCTTAGCCAGACTGGAGAATATCGCCGACCCTAGGAACTGCGAGAACATGCAATACGCGGACGCCACAGAGGCGTCGTCTCTGGGGACATTGGCCTGCATGGCGGTGACCAGTAACTGCAGGACAAGACCTCGGCCAGCACCCAGGAGAACTTGGAAGCCGATTTGCTCGCCGATAGTCGTGTCGGGCGTAAACGTCGAGGTCAGACCAGCACCGATAGCAACCATGATGTTTCCGCCAATGACCTCCGGGAGATAGTAGCCCGTCTTCTGGACGAGCACACCGCAGAGAATTGAAAAGATAAGCTGCGAGAGGATCATGGGAAGGATCAGAATACCGGAGTCGAAGGGAGATGCCCGCTGGATAGACTGGAACCAGATAGGCAGCCAGTAGAGCGAAGTGACAGTCGCGCCGCTCTGCACGAAGGAGGTAATAGTAATCATGATATTGATGCGGTCGTTGAGGAGACGGGGAGGGATCAGAGCCTTTTCTCCTCTCCACCAGAGCCACATCCCGAGCACACCGAACCCGACCAGACCGACCACCATGGTACCGACGACACGGGGATTGCTCCATTCGTACTTTGAGCCGCCCCATTGGAGACCCAGGAGGAACAGAGTTACGGCCAAGCAGAAGATGAAGAAGCCGATCAAGTCTATACGCCATATCTTTTGGGCTAAGGTCAATTTCTCTTTGCATAAAGAGTCGATCGGCAGCTTAATGAGGAAAACGAAGGCGAAGATGACGAGGCCGCCCAGGGGGAAGTTGCTAATAGGAATGATTAGCCAAAAATCCGTCCGCGTCCATCATGAGTACCAGATGCTTACAAGTAGAAGCACCATCTCCACGAGGCGTGCTCGGTCAACGCACCGCCGATCAGGGGCCCGACGGCCTGGCCGAGGGCGAAGGTGCCGAGAACGATGCCGTTAAAAGCCGATCGCTTTGCAATCGGCACCACTGCCGCGATGATTGTCTGCCCGCCGTTCATGATACCCGAGCCACCGATACCAGCGACCATACGCGAAATGATAAGAACGTCGGAGCTGTCTGCCTGAGCGCCGACTAGGGAGCCCACGAGGAAGACAGACATCATGATAATGAAGAGCAGCTTCATACGGAAGAGCTTGAACAGTTTGCCGACGAACGGGGACATGGCACAGCTGTACGACTAGTGTTAGGCCTGTGTGTGACGTGCAGACCATTCATGGAGATGTTTCACTGACTTCGCTATTAGGAACGCTGCAGCGTACCAACCAACATCGTCTACCGTGTTGAACTCGGCCGTTATCGCGGGCAGGGCGGTACCTAGGATAGTTCCGTTCATCGCCATCGCAAACGCCGCTAATAAGATGGCAGCCATCAGGATGTATAATTGAGGGCCATTGACTTCCAGCTCGTTTAGTCTCTCGGCTTCAGTTGCATCTTGGCTGACTTTCTCAGTGTGGCCCTTCTCGGCGTCGCTGTCGGTAGGGTGGACCGTCGAATCCGTCGTGAACCCTGGGTCCTCCTGTATGGCCATTTCGGGTTCTTGGACCTTCTTTTCGTCAGTCTTGTGGGCGGCCATGTTCGAAGTCGTGTCGCAAGCCCTGCGATCTACAGCCCTCACAATTCACAGACCGGGTTTGGTGGTTGGAGGTTGACGAGTTGTTGCGTCAGTGCTCTGCCTTCATTGCCCAGGTAGAGAAGGATATCAAATTTAGGCTTGCATACTGGCTACCGTGGATACTTTAAAGGAATCTCGCTTCCTGCTCCGTATATACTACATTGCTCAACATCTTTATCATTTGGTGGGCATATAAAGGAGCTGCAAGCCGCACGGGCTTATAACAGCCGACCTCAACGTGATAACAATAGGAAGGGCCATATCGGAAGATCCACCGACTGCATGGCCTGGGGTCAGCTTAGAGTAGACTAAGACCAGATCCTAGCGAGACCTGATTAGCCCTGGCTTCGTCCTTGTCCACCGCAAACATCCCTGCTAGTGCTGATCAGCCGGCAATTAGCATAAAGTCCGCTTGTCTCGGCTCATCGGTGGATCGACGTTTAGTATGTAGGGCTGTCCTCTCCTCAGCTCAGCTATCTGACCGGGTCACAGGTTACTGTGGCTAGTGTGTTACTGCGCGATAACACAGGGCTCTTGGCAGCGGCTTATGGAAGGTCGCAAGTAGAAACCCACTAAGCCTCGCCCGTGGTACGCGTCGTACGGACACGGACAAAATGGCAAAAGTCCGTCCAACCCGTCGAATTCGCCTGGTATCAATACTTCGCGTGTCCCTTCCTGGGTCTAGTTAGTTCTTAACGGCTTTGCGGTCCAGATCTTGAAAGTCCGCCGGCGCCGGAGAGATCGATTGCTCGCAGCAAAGTCCAAAAAGAATTAAGGAATTTCACCTCCCACCCGGCATGCGGTAATGGATAGGCCCAAGAGTGTCAACATAGCAAAATGGGGCGCCGCATGCTCTCCCTGCGCACTTGCAAAGGCGAAATGTTTGCGGTCAAACGACACACCGGGCTCCAAATGTGACAGGTAAGGGCGTCCTATACTACCTAGTTATGTCGCTATAGTTATCGCTATAGTGATTTCTGCTGGTTAAGTCCCTTGTCAATTGTTGCAGCACCCGCTGCCCAATAGTCAAACGCGCCCGCCTTTTAGGTAGTAGTATCCGTTTCGATTCGGGGTTCGGTTACACTGACTATCGGAAACCGGCACATCACAAGCAGCAGTATACCTATTAATTCAGGAAAAAAAAAAAAAAATTTACTGACATATCCCCCCTTTTCCTTAGATGCGAGCGCCTGGAAAAGGATTGTGTTAACCAAGTTCACAAACCAAGGAAGAAGAGACAAAGTAAACCTTCGTAAGTCTTACCTTAACTTTAGCCCCACTTGCTATTTTAAGGATTGAAAGTCTTGGACGGTTGACTTGCCGGCTGTGGCAGAGTTTGAGGAGGTTTTTGCTCTCAATGAACTCTCCGGGGCCGAGGCAAGGAAGGAGTTGGACTTTCCAGAATCGCCGATCGCCCCGTGGCATTTCAGTCCGAGCTGACAATTCCCCCTAGAAAGACAGCACAGCTCGAGGAAAGGCTGAATAGTCTCGTCGACTTGTTGAAGGCGACGAACTCGGGAGATGTGCCTGCTTCGGTGCGGACATCGCCTGATATAAGGACGGACGCATTAGGCGTCCCCACAGATACCGATTCTGCCGTGTCAACACGGCATAAACGGCCATCAGTATGCAGCCCCGGAGTCAATGCGTCGTCGGATGCACCGCCAGAACCATTGCGTGTCATACCCCGGACGTACAACGAGTATGCCCCGCCATCGTGCATATGCCGGGCCCAGGTCGGCGAGTTGCCGATACCGCTCGAGTCTGATGAGGTCCTATTGTCGACCTTCGTTAACAAGTTGATGCCCGAGTATCCGTTCGTGACCTTGCGTCCGGGAATAACGATGGCTGAGCTTGCATCAACCAAGCCCTTCCTATTCACCACGATCAAGATGGTTGCGTCATACCGTAACTTGGGGTCGATGAGGGCGCAGAATTACCTCATCACAAGGCACATTTCTGAGCATATGATGTTGTGTTCGGAGCGGTCACTCGAAATGTTGCAGGCAGTTCTCCTGGTGCTTGGCTACTACCACTACCATTGCATGATGCATGCGCAGATGGGCAATCTCACGGCGCTGGCCAATAGCCTGGCGGCTGATCTCGGAATCAACCGAGCCCCTGAATTACAGGAGAGGACAAGGCTATTACTCCCCAACCCGGAAGTGCCAAGGGCCAGGACTGACGATGAGAGACGAGCCTTATGTGGGGTATGGTATATGAATTCCGTGTAAGTTTGTCGCCTTCCCCTTAAAAAGAACACATACAGACCCTTTCAGCCGCGATCCTCTCGGAGCATCCCCGACTTACCAGGTCATAGCGTGTCTCTCGCTTTTCAGAGACTCGACCCCGTGAGGTACCCGCCATACCTTAGCCAATGTCTCAGAGAGCTAGAAGTCAGTAAGGAATATGAATCGGACTTGTTCCTTGTCAACCTCGTCCGCATCCAGCACCTGACGGAGCGTATATCCCGCTTGCATGCCAAGGATCACGTGGAAGATGACTTGCCCGGAGTTGCACGAGCCCCCATGAATGTCTATCTTAACGCTTTTCAGGGGGAGTTGGACAGATATAAGAACGCACTGCCTCAGCATCTCAGGACGAACAGTAGGTACACCCACAACCCCTGGTTCGCTAGTCACTCTAACTGGGAGTCGCAGAGCTCATTATATGTCATATCAACAGCGCAACGTTGCGGTTATGGGAGCCGCCCATCATCGATGCGTCTCTTCTGGAAACGATTTCGAATTCATTTCAAACTATGACCCTCGGCCCGAATTATGCTCCGCAGCTTGACATCTTCTATCGCTCCAATACGGCACTCAAGACATGGTTCCAGTTTTGGCTGTCGGTGGACGCGGCTGATTACTTCGTGATGCCCATGTCGGCCTGTGCTCAGCTCATCAACGCCGTGACCATGCTCTCTCGCTGGGCCAAGCTCTCTAGCCCTGATATCGGATACGGCCAAGCTCCCGGCATGACGACGTCGAGCTCGGCGGTCCAGAGCGCCATAGACTCGTCGAGCGCCGTCACCAGCGCAGTACCGAGCGCCGCTCCGAGCCCCACCCAGGCCCCCATGTACCGGCACCCGGACCCGACGATCCCGGCGGCAGTCAGCGCCATCAAGGCGCACTTCCTGGCGCAGCCCGAGCTACAGATCGACATCCTTGGGATCCTGCAGGCCATGGTGACGCGCTTCGAAGGGGCGCGCCGCGAGGTCGGTCAGCGGCAGGGCGGCGCCTGGGAGAACAACATGTGGGAGCTCGCCGCCAAGAAGATCAGCCTCACGCGCCTGAAGCTCGAGCGCTGGGCCGACATCGTGGCCTCCATGGGCGGCGTGGCCCTGCTGAACCGCAGCAGGTACGACCACTCCTACCACAGCGACGACGCGAGCACGGCTGAGGAGGAGGAGGAGGAGGACCTCAGCGAGCCGAGCGTCGATAAGAGCTACCCCATCGAGGGCTTGGAGGCGATTTGGCATACCCACGCTCCGCAGACTCATGGCTTGCCGGCGATGCCGCTGCACCAGGAAGGGTGGCAGCCCAGTCAGAGCTGGGCGAACGACCTCTTTGATGGTTTGGGCCTCGACCAGAATTTCTTCTTTGATGGCCCCGGCGACTACGGCACCGTCGTGCTGAACAGTCTGGGACCGGGCAACATGTGAGCCGTTGGACTTCCTTGATTTACTACGTATATGTGTGACTCGGATTGGCTTTTTCCACTTCAGCATATTGGCGAACTATAGTGTGGTACGTCGTATCACCTAGCCGGTCGCTAAAGCGTTCCGCTCTGATGGAGTTGGGATTCGGTGTTGGGTTCTTGGCGTTATCCGCTGATCGTGATGATATCCATTTTCATGTAAGGTCCGACCAGTCTTCAAATCTGTACTTTTCCAAACAAATCGACTTGCCCAGACCTTTCCAATATGAGAACCCATTGTCCAATTTGTGTATCCCATGCGCTCTTGCCCTGGGCTAGTAGGTTTCCTTCGAACATGTAGCTTCTGCTTCGACGCGGTAACGGATTGCATATTTTATGTTACCCAGTAGTTCAGTTATGGATGCTGGGTGTGGCTGAAACATAGTGAGCTCCGTTTCGGATGCGAGGAAGAACATCCAGAACGACGGCTTGTGTATTGACAATGTCGCTTCTGCGAGTATGGTGATGGAACGTTGCTCTGGGGTGTATGCGCTACTGCAGCAAACCTTGGATAGTAGATTGCAGGATCACGTAGCACCCGAAGATCCTTCCGGCTGCAGACTGCCTACAAAGGCCGCGCGGTACTTCGCACGTTAGGGATTAAGGGATCGTCCAGCCCGAGCACCACGCGGAAAAGGGAAACTCGTCTTCGCTCTGTTTGCACATGTCGCCGGTTGTCTCCGGCTCTTATTAAGATTAAGATTCACCCAAGATTCCCGAGGAGCAATCAGGCATCAGATGTGATATAGAAGATGCGCGAGACGTGATTTCCCTCAACGGACTTCAAACCGTGAATGACGGCACCTATTGAGACCCATATTGTTCTGCGCGTGGAAACAAGCTCGTGTAGGCTTGTTATCTGTTGAAGTGAGGTTCAAGGTCTAGCTAACAAGTACAGTGACATATTTTCCCGTTAGTGTTGTGTATATATAGAAGGCCTCTGCCACCTAGATAGATAGACAGTTAGAATAACCTTAATTAATGTTTATTATCCTATATTTCAACAAATTATAAACCCGGAAGTCCGCGTTTAAATTATGTTCAAACTAAGTATAATATAACAAAGGTTTTAATAAATTAATTAAATTAAAAGGATTTATTCGGATAATATATTAGTCCGAATTTACCGTTTTTATTTAGCCGTCGGTTTTAATAAAATTACTACAATCTTATTTTAATTATTAATTATTAAAATAAGATTATTATATATTTATCGATTATAATTAACGAAAATTATATTAATACCGGCCGATTTATTCGGGAAATATTTTAATAACGCGTTTTTATAATTAAATATTACTTTTATTTAATTAATTTTATTAAATACTTATTATAAAATTACGGAAACATTTAAAAAACAACCGTTAATAATAATAAAAGTTTTATTCTCGAATTTATATCGGAATAATAATTAAATTTCGAATATTTTACGGTTTTTACGTTAATAAACGAATAAAACTTATTTAAGATTAAAGTTATTACGTTAAATAACGGAAATAAATTTCGGCCTAATGTTTTAATAAACGTATTAATAATTAAATGATTATTTAACGTTTAATTGATTTAATTTTATGTTTTATTTTTATAATTATAATCTTATTTTTCGTTATAATTTCTCGATAAATTATTTATTAATATAACATCGTAACGTAATATTAAGATTAACGTTAACGGTAATAATATTTCTAAATTATGTTAAATACGATTAAAATAATTTTTTTATTATAAGTATTAAATCGAAATAAATACTCGAAATAAAAAAAATATATAATAATATATATAAAAACTTATAACGGTTATAAATTTAAACCGGAAAACGTTTTCGATATTATTAACAAAATCCTTTAAATTATTATAATTAAAGTAATTAATATTTTAACGTAATATTATTATGTTATTATTAAATAACTTAAATAAATTTATATCTCCCTAGAGAAAACATAACCGTAAAACCAAATTAAACAAATAGATAAATTGTGTTATCGGTTACTAAGCTTTACTAAACCCTAACTTTACAAACTGCCTAATCCTGCCCTTATCGACGATTATTCTTAACGGAATTCTGGACGGTTTTCGTAATCCGGAATAACCGGATAAATTATCGTTTATAATTTTTTAACTTATATCGATTTAAAAGTTAAATTTCGACGTTTTTAAACCCGTTATCGTTATTTTTCAGTTTTACCAGTAATTTCTTTATAAACCGGATATTTTTTAGTATAAATTTACGTAAAAACCGATTATTTCCGCCGTTTTAAATTAAATTATATCCGAAAATTAAAAATAAAACCCGATTTTTTTCGGATAAGTTGTTAATATCGACGGAAATATCGATATATTTTATTTAGCCGATTATTTTATTTAAGTCGGGTAACTTAATCGAAACCGTTTCCGTTAAGATTCCGGAGGTATGAAGTATTAAAACTTTATATTCGAACTTAGCCGGTATGTTTTAATTGTTTTAATTAATAGGGGTTTAAGAAGGTGGTCTGGTGCTAAGTATTTTTTACCTGGTTATCGTATTAACGCTTTTTTTTTAACCCTAAGATTGATTAAGGTTAAAAAAGGTAGCTGGTCTAGAGTTCCTAGCCCTTTTTCCTGGCTAATATCTAATACTTTTAGTTGTAAGACTGGCGAAGGGTCGTAAAGCTATTTTATACGGACTTAAGATTTACTGCGAAAAGTTTAATATTTCCTGAGTTATTATCTGTAAGGCACTTTATATAAGGCTTACTAGATCGAAGGTATATTAATAAAAGCTCGGGCTTTCCAGGAGATTCCCTTTGCTAAACCAGCCAGAAAGCATAAGGTTTATTAGGGTCGAAATTTGTCGGCATTACGTAATAGTCGGTTTCGGGATAAGGCTTTTTACAACCAAGGTATAATTTATCGTTACCGTAAAAACCATTAATAATTGCCGTATTTGAAAATATTAGGTAAAGTATTTATCGTATTAATTATTAGTGTAATTACTTTATGTCTTTAGCTTAGCCTGGATAATACGGCTTGAACTTAACGACCTTGCAAATAAATTTATAGAAAAAAAAATTAAAATAAAAAATATAATTATAAAATTATTTACTTAAGTTAAAAAATATCTTATTATTATTACAGCTTGCTAATAAATAAGATTTTGCTAAATTCGACGTCCTTAATACTATTTACAAATTCGGCTAGAAAATTATAACTATTTAAAAAAGATATATTTAAATAAAACCGGAATATAATTTTCTATTAATAACTTAATTATTTTTTATATCTACGGATTAAATAAAAAATACGAAATTTAAATTTAAATATTTTAAACTTTATATATTAGTAAATTATCCGAATTAATAAACGTTATTTATATAATAAAGGCTTAAAAATTCCGTATAAAACGGAATTAATTAACAGGTAATAACGTACCCGTTATAATATTAAAACTTTACCGAAACGCCGGTTATAAAAAAATTATTACGGAAACTTTAATAAAAAGAAAAAATACTGTTATAATAAAGGTTTTAATATATTGATATTATAGCAAACCTTAATATATTAAGGATTAATATTAAAAGGTATATCTTTATTTTCTAAAAAAAAAAGAAAAGAAAATCGTTATTAATAATTAAAATTAAAGACAAAAGTAATAATATTACTAGTCTCTTTAATACTTAAAGTAATATTTTAATTTTTATATAATAAATTCGATTTATTTTTTATAAAAAATTTAAATATTAATTTCTGAGTACGTATAATATATTACCTTTAACCGTAATAAGTTTATTAGTTTTATTTAAATATCTTTATTCGATAATTTAATTATTAAGAGTATCGGCGTTGTTAAGATTTTTATATTAAAACGAGTTATTATTAGGAAAAATATATTAGCGTTATAAAAACGTTATTAGTTTATTTTAAAAATATCTTTTTTATTCCGAAGTTAAAAATTAAAAATAATATTAATAATATAAATACTAGATATAAGGGTAATAAAAATATTAAAGCGTAATTTATATAAAATTACCAGATTAATTCGATATATAAAAAATTATTTTATATTAACTTATTCCGTATATAATAAAATTAGCAATTTAGTTAAAAACTCGCTAAATAACCCGCGACTAATTTAACTTAAAGTTTTATAATTAACCCGGAAATTAACCTAAATATTAATTCGAAATTTAACATTTTTAAAATATAGATATTTCGATTTAATAATTTATTTACGTTAAAAACGTCTTTAATAATAATATTAACCGTATTAATATATATAATTAACTTAAAAACAAGGCTTTAATATAAGAAAATAAATTATTTAAGTAAATTATTATTATTAAAATTAAAATATATAATTTAATATATAAGTAACGTTTAAAACTATTATATTTACGAAATTTATATTAAAAACCGTATAAAAAAGAGGCTATATAACGATATATTACGTAAAAGTTAATATTTTAATAATATTATTTATTAAAATATTTATAAACGTTTTTATATTATTAAAGTTAAAACTAAGAAATATTAGCTTATTATAATTAACGCTTATAACCGCCTTAATTTTATTTACCCGATAAAAGCTAAATAAAAAATTTAAACCTATATCGAATAATTTATTAAATATCTTAAAAAAATCAATAAAAACGTATATATTAAATACTTTATATAAATTAAAATAAAAAACGTTATTTTTAATAACGTTAAGATATAAAATAATACGAAAATAATATTATTATAAAAAGTTTTAATATTATTACTCGAAATAAGTTATAATTTATAATAATTAAAAAATTTGATTTATAACTTAAAATATTGGCCTAATGGCTTAATGGTCGCGAACCTGGGTGTCTCTTTTAATTGTAACAGGCTTAGGTACCTTGTTTCGGTTAGTTTTAAAAGATAGCTGGTTTAAATCCAGCTTGGGCCACCGTTTCTCTAGGTGGCGCTAGCCTAAAGGAGCTAACCAATTAGGGCTTCGGCTCCGCTACCGTGTCGGCGACAATTAAGGGGTGGCTGGCTTCTAGAACCAGTTACGATTAGGGGCGTTGGGAACTAATTAATTAATCGGGTATATCTTACCGTCAGTTACCGTGTTACATAACCCGCATTACGTTTTTCCGGCCCTTGGCCAAGAAGGGACGGTTTTTAAGGGGTGCTTCCCGGTCGCGTTTATAAAACCAGTTTGTGCATGTACTTTACCTCAGCTAGCTCAGGCCTTTCTGGCTCGTTTTCTGATTTTTTCAAAGTTATTCAAGTACCGCTTTATAACGTTAAATATTAACCAATTAAATCCTAAATTCCTTTATTAAGTTAGCGAAGCCTGAGTAAAAGTTGTAGAAAATAGCGTTCGTTTTTTACAATTTTTTTTTAAAAAAAAACAAAAATCCGTAATAACTTAATAATAATATATTTCTATAAATATATATATATATATATATATATACAATTGCGTTAATTATGGTTTATTATTAATACCAGTCTGGTTTTAATTAAAACCTATTTGCTATTTTTAAATCTTAAAAGGTTAATTAATTATAGCCCGAACCTGTTATGTTATTATCCCCCCTTTTAAAATATAACAAATCCGAATTTTCCTAGTTTTACCGCGTAAGTCCAGAAAAACAAGATATACGCAAACGTACGTTAATATTTTAACGAAATCGATAAACGGATATAATATTCGAAAGTTTTATCCGTAATTAGGTTTTTTGTAATAATAATAACCGAATTTATAATTCGACTATTTGGATTAACCGTTTAATTAATATACGAAAATTAATAAAAATTTATAATTCTTATTAATTAAAACTTTATTATACGTAAATATTATAATATATTATACGGAAAGTTTATAATTTTTATAAAAAAACTTAAATTCCGTTACCCGTTAGAAAAATTATTACTCGAAATTAAAATAATTTATATTATTTTAGACGAAAGTTAACGCTTTATAAAAACGCTTATTTTTAACTGGTTTAAACTTTTAAATTAAGTAAATATATATTTAAGAAAAAGATAATAATTATATAATACGAAATAGAAAACGAAATAATCTCGTAATAATAACGATTTAGATATTTTTATACATTTTTTTTATAATTTTAATTATTATAGTTAAGATTGTTTTTAAAATTAACGGTAATTATTTATCCTATTTATTAAATAAGTTTTTATTATTCTTAAATATATTACGGGATAAAATCGATATGTTAAGGAAATTAAATATTTATAAAAATTATATTACGTTAAATAAAGATATACACCGGTTATTAAAAAAAATTAAAGTATTCGTATTATATCTTTTATAATAATATAATATTAATTAAAATAAATTTTGCTTTTTAATTAAGTATAAAATAACGATATTATATTTTAATACGATAACTTTAATATTTAAAATTATGTTCGTAATATAACATTTTAATACGGTTCTGTTATGCGGAATTTTATTACCGTTTTTGCTTATCGTTATAATTATATTTTTAAAGGAAAATTAAAGTAATTTATATTTTATCTTAATTAATATTATAAAACAAAATGATTTTATAAAATGTTATAATAATATTTAGTATTATTTAATATTTTTTATTAATTCGTAATTAATATTATCCGGATTTTATTTTTTATTTTTATTAATATATTTTATAAAGGTAATAAGTAAAAATTTCCCGGTTTTTTTAATTAAAACGTATACCGTATAATAGATACCATTCAATTTCGTTAAATATAGTTAATAAAAATAAAGGCATTATTAACGGTACTTATAACGTTTATCGAAAAGTTTTCCAGGTAATATATAAATTTAAAAAATAATAATCTTGTCGGTTTTCGAAACGTTTTTATTTTATTTATAGAAATCAGAAAATAATTAATTATATCCGGAAAATACAGGTTAGTTAAATTAAAATTACCGATCCGTATAATAAAAAACGGTAATTTTTTCTTATTTTTGCTTTATTTTATATATAAATAAATTTCTTGTTTATATTTATACGTAATTATTAGCTTAATAATATATCCGGGACCTATAAAATATAAATAACTTTAAAAACGGATTGTTAATTTTTAAATAAAATAACGTAATTATATTAAAAATTACCGAAATTTTACTTTTTCGAGTTTTTTATTTTTTATATATGTAATGTTTATATATTTACGTTATTTTTATAAGAATTACGCGTTTAATATAAATTATTTGTAACAAAAATATTTAACGTATACGGAATTATTAAAAATATTTTAATTGAAATTTTTTTTTCGAAAATATAATTTATTAAGTTTATAAAATATATATGCTCCCGGTTAGCTATCGCCAAGTTCGAAACTATCGCGTATAATATAATTTTTAAGTATTTTAATTATATTAAATAAACAGGGGAAATATTACGGAATCTTAATTAAGACGTGTTAATAAATAAGAATTTTTTTAACGAAAATCTTTTGTTATTATTTATTAACGGTATATTACTTAGTAATATAAATAATTTCATAAATAGTTTATAAATATTTTATTTTTTAACTGGGGAATATAATTTATTTATATTATTTTTTAAATAATATAATTTTAATTAAAATATGCCGAATAAAGTTTTTTTATCGAATAATTATAAAGCCGGAAATATTTTTAATACGGATAATATTCCGTAAAGTAATAACTTTTTTAACCTTATTAAAGATAATAATTAACCGTTAATAGATATCGTTTTTATTAATAAAAAATTTTAAAATTATTATCGTTTTTTTAAAAAGCTTAAGTTTATTTATATTTTTCGTATATTATACGATATAACGACGTTAATTATATTAAATAGTTAATACCGATATTATTTTTTTTTATAAAACCGGTTAATATAATTACAGTAAAAAAATATTTTATTTTAACTGGATATTAGGTTTTATAATATTAAATCAAGTATTTATTAATTCGATCTTAATATTAAACTTAATTCCGATAAAATATAAAAAAAAAAAAAATATAAAAAATATTTAATCGAAAGGGCGAATATTATAATTTATGGCTTGCTGGCGATTTCCGCCGGTTAAAAAATAATATATATAATATTAATATTATATTTTTCCGAAATTCGTTTTTAATTAAATATTGCGTTTTTTTATAACGTAAATTTTATATCCGTTATGTTTTTTTGCGAAATAAGCGTTACGTTATTTAGAATTTTCGTAACGAAATTTTCGAACGCGTTTATTTTTTATTTCGTAATTTCTAATTTATTAAGGGATATTTATCTCGGATTAAAAAAAATAGTTAAAAATCCGAAAATATTTTAATTGCCGGCCGTAAAACTATAGAAATTAAGTTTGTCGATTTTAATAATACCGTACCTATTGCTGGCGACAAAGGTAAATTTAACTGGTTAAATACGGTAAAAAACGAAAATTAATTTATAAATAACTTTAACGCAGTTACTTAAAAAGTTTTTAATACCGAATTCGTTAAAGATAATTTAGTTTCGGATAACCGTAATATTTTATATATAAAAGAAAGTTATGATTTTATAATATAAATTATAAATAAATTAATAAACGGTTTTAATTAAGGTAATTTATTTTTGTTATTATCGTTATCGGATAAATAAAATAAGGATTTATCGAACGAAAACGAATTACCGTTATAATTTTTTATTTCTTTATTATTTTTATATTTTGTTATATTTTTAATATTAATATAACTAAGTATATTATGTAATTTTAATTAATTATATTTTGTTTATATATATTATTTATAATAATATTATATAAATTTTTCGTATTAAAATAAATTAACGTATTAATAATATCGTATTATTTATAATTAAATATATTGTATAATTTTGTATTAACTTATATATCTTATTTATAATTAATTTATTAACTAACGTTTTTACGTATTTATTAAGATTTTTTCGTTTTATTTTACCTTTTTTCGCGTATTATCGTAATTTATATATTAATAACTTTTTTTATATTTTCGGAACTTAAGATTTTGTTCGTTTTAAACGTAATATCCGCCTTTAAATTTTTTTAGAAATTTTTATTCGGATTATATAATAATGCCGAATATTTAGAAATTACGTATAAATATTTTTCGCTGCGTTTTTATATGTAGTTTATATATTTATCGCCCGTATAACCCTATGCAAGGTCGTTGGGTTCAAGCCGTATTATCCGGGCTGAGCCAAAGACACAAAGTAATTACACCAATAATTAACACGATAGATACTCTACCCAGTATCTTCGAACACGGCAACTATCAATGGTTTTCACGGTGACGATAGATTGTACCTCGGTCGCGAACCGTATAACCCTATAAATTATAATATTTATAAAACGGTTATATAATATATATTTCCTAGTTAATTAACCCGGCTTATAAAGTTATAAACTTTTTTTCGTATTATTTATAAGGTATTTAATTTATGTATTTTTTTGGTTAAATTATAAAAGCCGTAATTAATTAAAGGTTCGTAATTAGCTTAGTAATTTAATAACTTATAAAACCGGTATAATTCGTTATAACGTAAATTCTATTTTGCTGGTTGTTATTATTTAAAATATTTCGAATTATATTACTAATATTTAGTATTTATATAAGTATTACGTTTTTATATAATAAAAAGTTTTATTTATAATATAAGCTTTTCGTAATGCCGTTAAATTCGTAAATTTTAATCGATTATAAAATTTTCCTAATTAATATATATTTTTATTAATATTAAAATATAAAGTATTTACAATTTTTATATTTTTTTTTATATTAATATAACTTTATAACATATACCTGATATTTAAAATCGGTTACGTATAATATATATTTTCCGTAAGGAATGTTTCATAATTTAGGATAATCGAATATTATGTAAGTAATACGAAGGTATTTTAATTAGGACGAAATCTTAAAATACGTTATCTTACGGGTTTTGGTAATAGTTCTTGTTATTTTTTAAATTAGGTTTTCGTTATCCGTTTTTAAAATTATTTCAATAATAATTACAGTTTTTTATAAGATCGGTTTTTTGTTGCCCGTTTTTGGGGTTATTTTAGTAATAATTCCGGCTGTTTATAAAATCGGTTTTTTATTACTTGTTTATAAAGTTATTTTTAAGGGGTAACATGCTATACATATAAGCGAGAAACACATATAAGCGAACCACTTTTTGGCACTTCCTAATAATACATCTAAATAACTTAACCATAATATCTTAAATCAACTTAAATTAATCGAATGTTTTTTTGCTAGCTATATCTACAGTTTCTGGATAAGTATACGTATTATATCAACGTTTGTTACGGATGCTATATTGTTATTTTTTCTTATTAACCCGCCCGTAACCGTTTAATTTTAATAGCTGTTAATAGTAATTCTTTGTTATAACCTTTCTGCTGGTTAAAAAAACTTGTTTATCCTATATAACAAGTATTTATCTTTTTAAGAAACGTTTGTTTTAATCGTATAATTACGTAAATCTCGAGTTATTACAAAATCAAATCCGATACGCCCTGCTATACGCCCCGCGAAACGTTCCGTACGGACCTCCTATACCCTTTAACGCGTTCTTAACGTACTTCCCAACGTATCCTATAAAACGTTTTCCGACTTATATCTTTAACGTATTAAAACCGGATAAAAAATGTTTGCGTATTTGGGTTAAGGATTCGGTCGAAAATAATTAACAAATTAATTAGCTTTAGGTCGTACAAAATAGGGGTAATATTAATTTAGACGCGTTAAAAAATAATCGGTCGCAGGCGGGTTAAAAGGAAGAAATAGCAATATAACGTCCGTATTAAGGCTTAATATAATACGTATATTTAGAAAAAAGCTGTAAATATAATTAGCAAAAAAGTATTCGATTAATTTAAATTAATTTAATATGTTGTAAGTAAGTTATTTAAATGTATTAATTAAAAGTGCTAAATAGTAGTTCGTTTATATATATCTCTCGCTTATATATGTGGCACGTTATTATTAATAAATTTAACCGCTTTTTTTTATTTAGCCGGAAATTTAAAGTTTACCGGGCTTATTTAGCGTTTAATATTTGTAATATTATTAATAATTGTATTTGTGGGCAAGTTGTGTTGCATTCTTCAGGCTGTGGTTCTGATGTGTCCTGGTTCTTGGTTCCTCATTTCCAACTGGGGGGGAGAGCAGCTAGATATAGCTTCAGCTCTTTTGTCCTTGCAATCCTAGGGCCACAAATCAAAGCCCTTTTGATCCTTTCAACCTCCAACAATAAATCATCACATCTGCCGACAGTATTTAATATATCGGTAAAGTTATTTATATTCCGTATTATAATAAATATATAAAGGTATATATTATAATAAGGATTTTAAATATTATCTAAAAAAAATGGATTAATAATAATTATTATATTATAAGTAAGTTAAATTTAAATATTATAGTATAGTAAGATATAAAAAAGTTTATAAAGTAGTTGTAAAGTAAATAGTTATAAAGTAAGTAATAGTAAATATTAAATAGCTGTAATAATTTTATTTAGTATATATTTAATTAAAGGAATTTTATAAATTATATTAAGCAATTTATTATAAAGTAACAAGTATTATATAATTTATATACAGTTATTAACTTTTTATATATATTATTATTTCGTATTAAAAAATATTAATGGCTTTTAAATTAATATTTAACAATTTATATAAATTTAATTATTTATATATTTATAATTATATAATTTTAAAGTTTATATATATCTTAATTTTAATTATGTATATTACTTTCGAATTTTTTTATAACTCGTTAATTATCCGTAAGCTTTATTTATATATTATAAATCCTTTTATATTTTATATTCCTATTTTTAGTTTTAATTAATTTAAAAAAAAACCGATAAATATATATTATCCCTAGATTTTTTATATATTATTATTTTTTATATAATACCTAATATTAAACAGTTATTATAATAATATTATTACCGTTTAATAAAGTAAAATACGGCAATTATATCTGTAATTTATATAGTTATATAATAAGAAATTAAAGCGTATATAAAGATGTAAATATTATTAGGTTAATTTTTAATGCGATTTATATTAATTGCGGTATTAATTTCCTTAAGTTAATCTTAATTATATATACCCTTCTTTTAAATTTTATACCAATTAAAAAATTATTTTTAATTACCGTTATAAAATTATATAATAAAGTTGCGGTATTATAAAGTTTTAATAAAACGGAATTTATTAAAATATATTAAAAAGTATAATTTATTTACCGTTATATATATTTTAACGTATATTTTATTAACGATAATATAGGAGTTATATTTAAGTAAATATTTAAGAGTTTCGGTTATATATATATAATTTACGAAACGTTAATAAGAAACGTATTTATATATAATAACGGTTTTTAATTTCCGTTTTTAGTAAATTTAAAAGAAATAATAAAATAATATAAAACTTTTTTCGTTTTTTTATTATAACAGAATATAGTAATAAAATCGACGATACAAAGAATATAAATTATTAAATAATAGGTTTTTAAAACCGTAAAGTAAATATCCTTTATATTATAAATTTAATTAACGTTTATTTTTTAAAAGCCCGTATAATTCGGGTCGTTTAACGTTTTTAAATATTTATATACGATAATAATTTATATAATATAAATAATATTAAGGATATAATAATTTTATAATTTCGATTAAAAATATAAAATTGCGATATATCGTATAATATATATTATATGTAAGGTCGTTGGGTTTAAGCCGTATTATCCAGGCTAAGCCAAAGACACGAAGTAATTACACCAATAATTAACACGATAAATACTCTACCCAGTATCTTCGAACACGGCAACTATTAATGGTTTTTACGGTGATAATATATATTATATAAACGTTATTTTTATAATATTAAGCCAAAAAAAAGTCCGTAATTATAGTTACCTAGTTAACGATTAAATAATTATATACAAAGTTATTAGATTTAAGCCGTATTATCTAGGCTAAGTTAAAAATACAAAATAATTATACCAATAATTAATATAATAAATATTTTACCTAATATTTTCAAATACGGCAACTATTAATAATTTTTACGGTAATAATAAATTATACGTTTCGGTTACGAAAAACCTTATTCCGAAACCGACTATCGCATAATACCAACAAACTTCGACCTTAATAAACCTTATGCTTTCTAATTAATTCAACAAAAGGAATCTCCTAAAATACAAATAATAACTTAAAAAATATTAAACTTTTCGCGATAAACCTTAAATCCGTATAAAATAACTGCTTTATAACCCTTTATTAATCTTATAATTAAAAATATTAGATATTAACTAAGAAAAAAGGTTAAAAACTTTAAACCAGCCACCTTTAACCTTAATCGATCTTATAATTTCTCGAATCCCTATTAATCAAAACAGCTAAAATATACCGGGTAATTCCTATTACAAAATACCGGTATTCCGTAATTATAAAATCTTTACGGAAAACGTTTTTCTTAAAATCCTTAAATTTAATAAAACTTTAAAACGAACCAAAAATATCGATACCTCCGTTAATCCAACTAACTTTTCCTAAAAAAATCGGATTTTACTTTTAATTTTCGGATATAATTTAATTTATATAAATAAAAATAATTAAAAATTAAACGACTATATAATAAAAAATATCGACCGTATAAAAAAACTACTAGAAAAACTGGATATAAACGGCAAAAAGTTTAAAAACTTCGAAATTTAATTTTTAATTCGATATAAAAAGGATTACGAACGATAATTTATCCGGCTGCTCCGGATTACGAAAACCGTTTAGAATTCGGTTAAGAATGGTTGTCGATAGGGGCATAACAGGGCAATCTGTAAAAAGGTTAAGGCTTAGTAAAGCTTAGCAACCGATAACATAATCTATCTATTTGTTTAATTTTGTTTTACAGTTACGTCTCCTTTAAGGAGAATTAAATAATTATATATAAAAATTAGATTTAAAGGTACCGTAATATATTCGGTATTAGTTCCGAAAATTTCGATAATTATTTAAAATGTTTTATTATTATTATACGGATATAGGATTTTAATATAAAAGATTTTTAATTTTTATCCGGGGTTTTAATTATACCGATAAAAAAAAACGGTATTAAAAAAAAGGAGATTCGTATTTTTACGTATTGTTTATTTCGGATAACGAAATTTTAAAAGCCGTAACCCGAGATACTAGTAAGCTTTAAATTACCGGAAAAAACGTAATAGGGTTTTAATTAAGATCCGTTACAAAATCGGGATTTTAAATATTTTAAGTTAGTATTTAAAAAAAAACGGACGCCGGAATAATTATATATATAATAAGTAAATAACCTTTTTAATATTAGCGAAAAACTATTTATATTATTTATTTACTTATATAATTAATTTTTTATATTAATTAATTAATTTAAATTAAAATACTTTAAAGGTTATAAAGAATAGGAATATTTTAAAAGTTAATGTAATAAATTCGAAAAAAGGAACCGGAAAATAAGATTTAAAATTTTTTAATTCGGTATAATAAATCGAAAATTATAAGTTAAAAAAGAATATTTATTAATAATTAGAATAAATTTTAATTTAAAACGCGTAATATATATATTGGTTAATTTTCCCAGTTTAAAAGGTTTATTGTATATTTGTCATAATATATAATCAGTCCGGATTAGGAAAAATTAATATTTATATATAATTTAACGTATTAAAGATTAACGAAAATAACAAATATAGTAAATAAATAATATTATTAATAACTTTAATTAATATTACGTATATATATATATTTATTACGTTTTAAGACCGTAACGCCGTATTAAAACTAAATGTATTTTTTATTATACATCTTGATTAAAGTTATTTAAGTTTCGTTTTTTAGTTTTTAACCTAATATCGTAATTAGTTTTTAACCTGTTATTATTATTATTATCGGATAAATACCGTTTATTTTTAATACGCGATTTTTCAAATTCGATAAAAATTATTATTTCGGATTTAATTTCCGATATATTATTTAAAACGTTAAGGTGTATATTATTAAGTTTTGGTAACCCCGGCGAATCCGGTGAAAATATAAAAATAAACGAATTATGCACATATAAGTATGGTAATAAAATTACGGTTAATATATTAAAAGTATTATGAAATAATAAGTTTTACGTTAACGTTATAAATAACGGAAATAAAGTAAGTTTTTAATTAAAATTATTTAATATACCGTAAGTTACGCATATAATTATAGCCGTTATTATAACCGGGGTTATAATTTTAAATTACGAAAACGTATAAATTATATACTAAGTTAATATTTAAATTAATAAATTTATTATTAAATTAATAAATTTATTATTAAATTATTAATTATTAGTTTAAACCGGGCGGTTATATGTAATATGTTTTAATTAAGACCCGGCATAATTTGCGACAGTTTTACGATTTTTTTTAAAATTTGTCAAATTTATAACGTAATAATAATCCGTAACTTATATAAATCGGTTTACGGCATAGGGATATGGCGTTTTTGTTTTCGATTAAGCGAATTTTGCCGTTTGCGAAAAGTTTTTTGTATTTTTTGTAAAATAATAAATACGGTTTTTTTATGGATTAAATATAGCGTAAATAAAAGGCCGTTTTTTAAGATGTTTTAATATTGTTATTTATTAAATTCGGAAACCGTTTTAATTAATTCGATTACGTTTTAGATTAAATAAAAACTTTAAGTTTCGTTTAATTTTTTTAGGAACGTATTAAATAAAAACTGTTTAAGTTTAATGGAAATAAATATTTATTTTATTTTTTTGTTATTAAACGGAAATGATTACGTAAAAAATAATTTGTTTGTTTATTGTTTATATTAGGATTTTATTTTTTTAAGTAATCCTTTTTAATAAACCGGTTTTTGGCGGTTTTTACGTAAATATTTTCAGATTTAAAAGTTTAGGTATATAGATAAAATTAAGTATATATAGGTTATAATAAGGTTTAATTAGGATGAAGTTATTAAAGTTTTTTTTTAGTATAATAGTTTCGTTTTTTTAAATATGTTAGGATCGTTTTACGTATATATTTGCCGTTAAATAACGTATGTTATTAAAGCTTTATTTTTGTCCGGTTTTGTAAATTAATATTGGTTTATTTCGGAAATTTACGGATAATATAAGTGATATTTTAATTAATCGAAAGATAAGATTAAGATTCGATAATTACTTCGTTTTAATCGGGGTTATTTGCGATAGATTACGTATCGTTTTTATTATTATCCGAATTTGTTACGTTAATTTTTATGATAATCTTTATGTTTTTATAAGTGGTACGGTTTTTAATTTATTAAGCCTGGGTTTTTTTTGTTATTTTAACCTTTTTTATAATAAATAATTTAATTTTATATTTGTTCAACGTTTAATAGGGTGTAAATAGTATAGCTTATTTATAGCTAGTTATATTTAATCGTTTATAGTTACGAACCGTTCGATTAAATCGTTATTATAAATTTTTTATAAAAAAGTTTTTCCGTATTTTTTATTATATTATTTGATTAATATCCGGGATATTTATATTTAATTTAAAAGTGACGGTAAATATAACGATATAGATAAAATTATTACGTTTTTTTAATTTGTCGTATATATAAGTTTGATTACCGTAAGGTATTTTAAAGTTATAAAATTTAATAATTGTTTTTATAGTTTTCGGCGAATACCTCCGGTTTTTAAACGTTTTAATTAAATAGTTACGGATATTTATGGTTTTCGCTTTATTATTAATATAAATAATAGTTTTAATAATAATACGTAAATTATTAAGCTGGGTTTTAAAGTTATTATTTAGTAATTGGGAAATATTCGTTATTAGAAAATTTAAGTACGTTTAATTTTAACGTTAATTTTTAAATATAGGGAAAATAGTAATATCGATTTCGGGCCGTTTAATATTAAAACGTTAAATTTTCGTTTTATAGTTATATTTAATGGGACTGCCAATTTGACGAAAGCCGTTATATATCGTAATTTTTTTCTTTATAATATTATTAGTAGTTGTTATATACGTAAATTAATATATATAAGCAAAAAGAATAAAACGTAAGTTACGGATATAAGTATATTTAAACCGGAAGTTTTTTTATTCCGATAATAAATATATTTCGTTAATAATAATTAAATTATATCGTTATTCGACAATAAGATTTAATATAATAGTTTGGAATTTATTATTCGATATTTAATTAAAATTAAAAATAATATAGTTATATTATCCGGTAATTATACGATCGAATATTTTTAAATTAAGTTTTTTCGCATTTGCGGATATTAGGATAAAAACAAAATATAAATTTTTTAATATAAAAATTTATTATTTTTCCGTTAACTTAATTAATAATACGATTTAAATAATAATTAAGTTAGTTATTAAAAAAAAGTTTGGATAATTAAGGATTTTTTAAAGTTTATTTTAATAACGAAAAAAATATTAAGCTTTCCGAAAACTAGATTATGCATTATATTAACCTGCTTTTTCCGCGGAATACGGCCTTGCCCGTTAAGTATAACGTTTAATATAAAACGAACAAACCGACGGCGTAAAATTTCTGTAAAAATATCGGCCGTATATATAACGTTAATATATAGGTTAATTACGTTTATATCGGCAAGAGACCGGTAAAGCTATCGGATAAAAATAAACGTTTTGTTTTAAAAAATTAAATGTTCGAAACTTTAAAATATTTATCTTAAATTTTCGAATATATTACCTATATTTGGTTAATTAGGAAAAAAATATGTTTCGGGGTTTATTATAAGTAATTTTAAACTTTGTATATTATTATTTTAACCCGTAAAGTTATATTATCGTAATGCTGGCCTGGGGGGGTAAAGGGTTGTAGTATACCGAAAACGAGATTTTCGGCTATTTTTTTTAATTTATAATATTAATTACGTTTTAATTAAGACTAAATGTATATAATGAAATAAAGATTTTAATTTTATATTAATTTTTTGTAATTATAAAATAAGTAATGTTAATTTGAAGTTATATTTAAAAAATTCGTTTTAATAATTTCTGAAAATTTATATAGGATTGCTGAAAACGAATTTAAAAAATTATAATTTTTTATTAAACTTTATTTTAAAGGTTTTGTTATTTGTGTAAATAAGTTTTTTAAAAAGGTTTAGTTGATATATTAAACCCCTGATAGATACTTCTTAATTAAAAGCTCTAGCTATGGCTACGGCTGCTGCGCCGCAGGCGCAGCCATAACCTCCAAAATGGGGTCCTGATTACGATGAGGTAATATGTACTTAGTAAATAGATCAGCTCCCTGTATGTATATAGCTAGATATCTCAATAGTACTTTACCTTACATATAACTTAAAATATTAAAAACAATTAATTATTTATATAATCGAAATCTTTATAACGTATTCGACATTACCCTTTAATTAATAATTTATAAACAGAAACTTAATATAATATATATTAAAATATTTAATATTAAAAAAATATATTTATCAATTACGATAAAAGCTTAACTTATAAGATATTAATATTTAAGAAAAATTATTAAAACGTTTATATAAAACGTATATTTCGATATAGAAAAAAAAATAAAAAAGATTTTTACTATTATATAACCTTTCTTATATAGCAAAAAAAAACTTATATATCTTTTACTAAATTTATAATAACGGTAAAATATAATTATCTATAATTAAACTATTAAAACGTACGTATAAAACTTATCGTTACGTTTACTTATAAATAATATTATTATAGATTTTATACCTAATGTTAACTTTAAAAATTAAAATTTGAATTATTTCGAATTTAAATATGTCTTAAGAGATGGGATATTATATAAAAATAATTATAGATTTACATTTTATTCGCCTTTAATTTTAACGATAAACGTTAAAACCGTAAATAATAATATAAAGCTATAAATATTAAATAAAATAAAACGAAATTACTTGTAAAATAAATACCGAAAAATAATAAAATAAAATATTAACCATTACTAAATAACAATACATAAAAATGAATAAGTTTTATAAAAGAATAAATATTTTACATAATACATAAAAAGTTAAATTAAAAAAAACTTAATAATAAGATTATAAATTATAAAATACGTTATATAATTCGGGGTTTCGAATAAATTAAAAGGGTAAACGATTTCGAAATATTCGCGTTAATGAAAAAATTAATAAATTATAAAATATTAATTATTATAAATATTACTTGAAATGTAAAAATTAAGCAAATAAATATAAAATTTATCTTTTTTTATAATAAAATGAAAAAAAATAAACAATAAATAATCGGAAAAGTCCGACGATGATATAAAAAGAATTTATAAACCAAAGAAAACGCTAACGGATTATATAAGCTTACGAACTAAATAAACTTACGAACAGTATTTTATTAATATTTTAATTATCTAACTTTAATTATTAATTTTTAACATTAATAACATAAAGCGTCTTATAAAAGATTTTAAAATAAATTTAATTATTTAAATTAAAAAACGAAACTTAAAATTTAGTTTTAAAAAGTTATGTTCTATATATAACGTCCTCGAATTTATTTTAAAAACCCGATAATACAATCGATACATTCGAACCGATATTATCTTTTATTTGCGAAAATTAACGCTAACAGAAAAAAAGATTTATTATCGAACAAATTTTTAATTTAAATATATAAACGTTTTTTATCCAGCGTTAATACGTTAAAAATATAACGAATTTATTATTTACGTAACGTATTACGGAATATATCGGGGTTAATTAACTATTTAACTTTATTAAATAATAATAAAAAAATTCGAAACGCGTTTAAATCGAAAAATCGATTATTAAAAGATATTATACGAAAATTTAGAAATATTTCGTAAATAATTCGAGTTTATTCGGGTTATTATTATAAAATATGGTATTATAAAAAAATATTTAAAATTTCGACGAATTTAAATTTTTAATTAAGTTTTTTATAATAACGGGCATAATAAATATTAATACCGAAAATTAAGAAATATTTAAATAAATTTAATAAAAAATAAAAAAATATATTATAATTATTTAAATTATTAATTTTAGAAATTAAATTATACAGTTATTTATTATCATAACGAAAAACAATTAATTTAAATCTTAATTCCGTAATAATTTATTATTAATAATTAATTAAAAAATCGTATTAAATAATAATAATTAAATAAGGAACAAATTAAATTTAAAATAAATCTAATATTTTAATTAATATATTCGAATACGTACGATAAAATCGAAAGGCTTTTTTGTTTTTAATAATTCCGAAAATTATTATTCGATAAAAATCGAAAAGCATTACGTTAATCACGATATTATTACATTTTATATATCTGCGTATTTTTTTGTATAAGTTTTAACCTTTTAACGTATCTTATTTTTTTCCTTTAAAACGTATTTATTCGTTATATATCGAAAACTTAATATAACGTTATTATATTTATATCGTTAAAAAAAATTTCCTTGCCGGCTTTTACGACGCGTTTAAAGTTATTATAACATTCGTTAATATTAAATCCGGATTTACAAAAATTACTTTCGGTTTATTTAAATCAAATACCGTTTTTTCCGAATTTAAAATTCCTTTAGTTATATTTATGTTAACCGTTTCCCTGTTAACCTTTACCGGTTTTATTCGTTCCCTATTTACGACAACCTTTAAAAATATTAAAAAAACGATAAAATAAACATGTTATTTACAAAAAATAATTAAAATTACTAGGGTAGCTCGCCGGCAAGAATCGTCAAATCGGTTAATCTTTTAATAAAAAATAACTTATTACTTTTATACGAAGTTGTTTTTTTTCGAAAAAAAGTTACTTAATTACGCGAAACGAACCATATTTTAAGCAAACGTCGGAAAATTAAAAATAAACGTTTTTTAAAAAAAGGGATATTTATTATATAAAAAAACAAGTTTTTTTAACCGAAAGAAAAGTAATAAAAAAATATAACTAATAATGGTTAAAGGTAATTATTATAAAAAGGTTAAAACGAAAAAACAGAAAGATAACGTTTGCGATAAGCCCGGATATAATGCGCGTACTTGTACAAAAGCTGTAAAGATATTCAGCGAAAAAGAATCCGATTAATTCTAATTAATTTAATATATTATAGTTAATTAATTCGAATTTGTTGTCGAAAGGTGCTAAAAAACGGTTCGCGAACTTGTTTAACTCGCAGGGTTATATAGTACGTTATACGGTTTAATATAAATATTAAAAATATAATATAACATTTTAATTAAATATTTAATAAAATTTAATTTTAATCCGGTTAACGTAAACGGTTAAGTTATTAATAATAAAACGATTAAGATTTATATTATTATTTAAGTTAATAACTTAATAAAATTTAATAAAAATAAAAAAATAAGTAATAATATTAAGATAATATTAAATAAACGATTTTAAATAACAAATTTTAAATCTTATTAATATTACTTAAATATTTGCATTTAAAAAAACCGGTGAATTTAAATTATTTACTTAAATTAATAATAATATATTAATAAAATACTTATAATATATCAAATAAAAAACTACAAAACAACTTACACCTTAATAACGATAACGAAATTTAAAAAAAAAGAAATAACTAAACCTGCTCGAAAAATAATAAATAACGTTATTAATTAATAATAAAAAATAAGTTAAACTTTATTTATATAATATTATTCGTAGATAAATATCTATTTAATCCGATATTACAATATAAAATCGTAATAAAATAATTATTCCGTTACTTTTAAAAAATTAAACAATTAATTTTTAAATTTAAAAATAACTAAATCCTTTTTGTTAATTATAATAACGTTAATTAAGTAAATAATCGAAATATCAGAAAATTAATTTCGAATTAAGTTTTTAACCTAGGTAATAAAATAATTATTTAATATTCTAAATAATAATTTAATACGATATTATTAATTTATAAAACTAAATATATCTGTTAAATTGAGGTTATAAAGGAAATTATAAAGAAACGAGTTGCAATTCGGGATATCGCTGTTGTTTTAATTAATCTAGGTTGTAAGAAAGGTGTAAGAAAGCTAAGTCTAGGTGTTATAACCCGACTAGCCCGGCCTCTAAGGATGGTCAGACCTCCATAAAACGGTTACGTAAATTAAATCTCTCCTAATGCACTAAATCTAATTAAATCCATACGAATTTAATATATTAAATCTTTAGAAACTTTAAAATATAATACATGTTTAATTTGTAAAAAAAAAATATAGAGGTTTATTATTTTTATAATTTCAATAATATTAATATGTAATATAATTTAATTACTTAAAATACTTTTAGTATTACTAAACGTAATTAAATTATTTTTATTATATAAATCCTGTAATATAATTATTAATATAAACCGTACGATCTTATTTAATAATTAATTAATTAATTTAGCCGTTATATATTATAAACTTTTATTTAATAATATTATTAAACTTTGAATAATATTCCGAACTGTTAAAATAATCTTTAATACTAAAAAAACCGGTATTTAATAATTCTAAGATAAATTTAAAAAGTTGGAAACCGAAATTTAATAACTTACGAAATAAGTTAAAATAGTTTTTAATATTTCAAAAATTAAAGTTAAAAAACTTTACATTTACGATAAAAAAATAACGTTTAAAGTTTTTTTATTTCAACGTAAATATATTTTCGGTTTTTAAATTTTAATAAACCGGAAAATTAAATTTTTATTATTATAATATTCCTTATAAGAAAAGTATTTAATTAATTTAAATTAAGTATAAAGGATTACTTAGAATATACCGAAAACGACATAAAAAAGTTCATTAATTTTTCTTTTACTAATTACGTTATTTTTAAAGAAAAATAAAAAACCAATTTCGATAATTTTAATAAAAAAACTATTACGATATAAAAACTTTTACAACTATAATTAAAAAAATTAATATTAAAATACGCAATAAAATTCTGGAACTTAATAATTAAAGCCGAATAAATAAACGATAAAAATAATATCTTATTTGATATATTTTATAAAAGATTAAAAGATAATATTAAAAACGAAATTATTAAATTCGAACGATTAATTATTTTAAATAAATATATTATTAAGGTTATAAAAATCGATAATCGATAATTCGAAAAACGATAAAAAAAAAACTAATATACGATTTGAATTTAACAAATCTAATAAAGTAAATAAACGTATTATACCTTTTATTTTTTGCGGAATTTAACCGAGCCTTATAAAAATCGGAACGGTGGAATAACAAAAACAGATTTTATTTAAATATTTTAATTATAAGAATATTAAATATAAAACCTTTTAATATAAAAAACTAAAAATATCCTATTAGGAAAAAAAAGAACCAATACTTAAAAAATACTAAAAAGGTAATAAAAAAACGGTAAAAAAATAACTAATATAATCTAAGTTTAAAATAATTAAATTATTTTTATAAATAACGATGAATTAATAATAAAAGTTAATCTAATTACTAAAACAAAATTAATAACAATTATCGAAATGATTAAAATATTATTATAAATAAAACGAAAATTTTTATCCGGGAAAAACAAAAAAATATATAAAAACCTATACGGTCCATTATAAAAAACCTAAATACCAATTTTACCAAGAATAAAAAGAAGTAATTTATTAACACATAACCAGGATATACTAAGAAAAATTTAATTTTAAAAAATAAAGGGAAATTAATAAAAATCATTAACTATAATATCAATATTTGCGATTATTCGTAGAAAAAAACAAAGTTAAGTAACAAATAATATTATAAAATTAACTACCTAGAAATTCATATTTATAAAAAGATGATTTTCACTATTTCGGGTAATATAATTATTAAATAAAAAAAACTAATTAAAAGGACCGTAAAAATATACTGTTAACGGGTTATTACTAATTTAGGTATTTAATTAATTTTTATTACGGACTTTAAAAAAAAGAAATAATTAAAGAAAAAATTAAAAGTTTTATTAAAAAAATAAATAAAAAGTAAAAAATAAAGAAAAATTTAATACCGAATTAAAGAAAATTTTGAAATTTTTACAAAATAAATAAAGAAATTTCTGGAATAAATTTATAAATAATAAATATATATAATAACAATTTAAATAATTTTGGAAATAAATTAAATAAATAAAAATATAATTAAAAAATCTTAAAGCATAAAATAATTAAAACGTAAAAACCTTATAAAAGCTTTTATAAATTTAAAAAAACAATGTTATTTATAAAAATACCGTAAATAAACGAAAAAGAAAAGGTTAAATTATAATACTATAAAATAACTGTAAATATAATAATTAAAATTACGGGTAATAATATTATTATTATATAGATATAAATTACGGAATACTAACTGTTAATCATATTAATCCGAAAGTAATACATTAATTAATATTATTATGAAAAGAAAAGAATTATTTTTATAAAATCGAAACTGCTCCAAGTTAAAAATCTATTTACGACGACGGATAAATTAAATATAAAATTAATTATTTTAAGACTTTTATTAAAGCAAAAAAATAAATGATTAATTTTAATATTACTTTATTAATACGATATAATATAGTTTTAAGAAAATTATAATTACGTTAATATAACCTTTTAATAGATTAAAAAATTAATTAAATAAATTTTCGTTCATTTTTTAAAGTAAAAAAATTAAAAGAAATTTAAAATGTTAATATTCGATTAATAAGAATAACGAATATAAATATAAGGATGTGATAAAAACCTTATTACGTAAAAAAATAAAATATATTTAAAATAAAAAACATAATGAAAAAATACGGTATATTATTATAAATTTTAAAAGACGATTTCGGTAAATAAATAATAACTTATAAATATAACCTAAGAAATTAGCGGAATAAATAACAAAAATACTATTATATTATTATAAATATAAAAGACTTTAAAAAAATCTTTTAATACAAAATTATTATAATATAATAAATAAAACTACGAAATAATTTTTAAAACCGGTAAAATAATTACCTTTTATTTTATATATAATTTAAATAAAGCAAAAATATATTTTTTTTATAATTATTTAAAATATAATTCCCGAAAAGAATATATATAACGTTTTAAATTATTAATTAAATATTGAATATTTTTTATTTTACGAAAAAATAAAAACACATAATTTATTATTAATTACCGATAATTTAATAACATTATTATCAAAAATAAAATATGATTATTTTTGATTACCGAAATAAAAATTACTTATAAAACGTTACAAAATGTATAACTTTAAATTTGCGGAAGAAATATAATTAAATTCGGAAAAAATTAAAAAAGAAATAAAAAATAACTTCTAAAACGAAATATAAGTTATTTAAATACTTTATTATATTTTTCGGACTTATAAGCGTATTAGTAACTTTTTAACGGATTATTAATTCCGTATTTCGAAAATAATTCAATATTTTTATTTATTTAAAAACGGAAAAGGAATATATAAAATACGTTTATAAGGTTTTATATATTTTATAAAATATTAACTTGTTAATTAATATAAAAAAATACCTTTTGTATTTAAGAAATCTAATATTTAAAATATATTATTATTTTATAATATATTAAAATAAACTTTAAAAAAATCGTTATAATTAAAAATTAAAAAATACATATTAACGTTATTAATATATAAATATTCTTTAAACTTATTAATTAATATTAACGATTCGTACGCTATTCTAACACAATGGCGATATTATTAACGGAATTTACTAAGAAAAATTAATAATTTACGTAAGCTTTAATTATAAAAAAAAACTTTTTAATAACTTAAAAATACCTTTATTAATAGGTTCGTTTTAATAATATATCACTTAAATAAATTAATAAAATTCGAAATTAACGTTTTAAATTTCGCTTTAAAAACAATAATTTATTAATAAAAAAATTATATCTTATTACATTTAACTTTGACAAACTTTATAGTATTAAATTAAATTACTTTATTTACGATAAGAAAATTTTAATTATTATTAAGGGTTTAAAAAATTTAAATATTACTTTAAAAGAAATAAATATTAAAGAAAGGTATATATAAATTATAAAAATATTTTTATTTTGTAATTATTAAAAAATTAATCGAATAATAATTACGATACGTAAAATACCTTTTAAAATTTAATTATATTATTATTTATCGTAAAGGATTAAAAAATGGTAAAACGGATATTTTTAGCAAATACTTGAACCTAAAAAATATTAAAGTAAAAATATAACGGATTATTTTTAATTAAATACCAAAAAAATATTTATAATAATAATATATTAATATTATTAAAATATTTACGTTGAAAATTTACTAAAGAAATATAATAATATTATAATAACTTACCTGAAAATTAAAAAATAAGTAAAATTTATATATTAAAGAAATATTAAGAAAGTTTATTATAACAAATATACGAATATTAGTTATACGGATATTTAAAAATTTATAAAACTTTAAAACGTTGATAATATATATATTATTTTCCCAAAATAAAATTAACTATATAAAAAGTTATATATCAATATAATATTTATATTAAGACAAAAACTAAACGATATAAATATATGGAAAATTATAATTATTACCGGTTATTAAGCGATTATAAAATTTAATTATATTTAACTTTATTATTAAATATCTTTTATTAAAAAACCTAATTATAAATATATATTACGATAATATTTTTATAATTGTTAATCGATTTATAATTCTTTTTATTTTTAACTTTATAACGAAAATATTAATATCGAATAAATAATATATACTTTTTTTCGACATATTTTTAATATATATAAATTATTATTAAAATTTATTTTAAATAAAAATATAATATTTATTTTAGAATTTTGGTAGAGTTTAGTAATATAATTCGGTTTTAATTATATGTTATTAAATATTTTTAAAATATAAATAAATAAATAAATAAATAAATAAATAAATAAATAAATAAATAAATAAATAAATAAATAAATAAATAAATAAATAAATAAATAAATAAATAAATAAAGTTAATTAAATATTGGAAATATATTTACGATATTATATTAATTATAAATAAAGTAACTAGATTAAAAAATTACTTATCGTATAATTTATTTATAATACCAGTTATTATAATAATATTAAAATGATTTTAATAATTATTTAAATAATTATATCAAAAAATAAAAACAAAACTTGAATTTGTACGTAATTAAATAAGTAAATATTATAATTAAAAAATATTAAAGGGACTAATTTTTTCGAAAGTGGAAATACTTTATCTAATTTTCAAAAATATCAACATTAAACGTTTAAATTAAAAACTCGATTATAAATATATTAACTTATATAAACTTATTAAGAAAATTTAAAAAGAAATTACTAACTAAAATTATTATTTCAAATTAAGCTTTATTTAATTTTTTATATTTCTTTACATAAGTTAATAACGTATAAAATAAAAAAGTAAAAAGGGATATATTAACTTACGAAATAAACGAAATCCTTAATACGCTAAAAAAAAAGGATTTGTCTAATATTTAGTTAAATAAAAAGACTACTTAAACTTCGAAAATATTTAAAAACCCATTAAAAATCTTATTAACGCCTAACGTTTATTAAAATATTTTATTAATAACGCCGGAATTATTAAAAATAAAAATACTTTAATTTATATTATTAAAAAACAATTAATCGGTATTGGTAATCCCCGACCAATTTAACGTTTTCGTATTTGGTATAACCAGAATAACGGTTACCAAGCTTTTTTTTATTTTTTAACTCGTTTATAAATTAAAGTTTACAAATAACAAATTTAATTTTTTAAACGTAAAAAACTTTTTTTAATACCGTAAACGAAAAAGGCGATTAATAGTTTTATTAATATTACGCTGTTTACGTACTAAATCTTCATTTATCTCCTATTAAAGCTGTAATAAAATCTTTTCCGTAATAATTTTTTTATAGTTAAAACGGTTTTTTTTCCTTAATACGGCATAAAAAGTTAATAAAAACGTTCGACTTGGTATAACGATAACGATAAATTTCCTTAATTATTTATATTTAATGCCTGTTTTGAAATAAGGCGTATACGGTATAATGTTAAAATTAAATTTAATAACGTAAATAATTAAGGATTTAAAGCTTTCCTTTTAATTAAAATAACTGCAAGGTTTACGGTTAGTTACGTAATTTATTATGCTAAACGTTAGTAATTTACCAGAAAAAAAAATCTTTAATGGCAAAAATCTTAAAAAAAAGAAAATCGTATTATAACCCGACTAACTTAGTTTTTAAGGACGGTCGGATTTTAAAACGGTTACGTAAATTAAATTTTTCCTAATGTATTAAATCTAATTAAATTTATGCGAATTTAATATATTAAATCCTTAAAAATTTTTAAAATCTAATATATATATAATTAATAAGAAAATGGATATATACGTTTATTATTTCCATAATCTAAATATTACCAGCTTGTAATATAACTTAAATACGTAAAATACCCTTGGTATTATTAAACGTAACTAAGTTATCTTTATTGTTTAAATTCCGTAATACAACTATTAATATAAACTATACAACTTAGTTTAATAGTTGGTTAACTAGCTTAGCTGTTACACTAGGCTACATATATATAAATAATAAGTCTGTTACGCCTACCCCTCCGTTGCCCTAAGAACTTCCGAAATCTAATTCCTTTAGCTACCACATATATCCTAATACGCCGTCATAGTGTAACGGCTAGGTTAATTAACCAATTATTAAATTAAGTCGTACGGTTTATATTAGCAGTTGTATTGTAAAAATTTAAGTAATAAGGATAACTTAGTTACGTCTGGTAATACCAAAGGTGTTTTAGGTAACCAAGTTGTATTGCAAACTGGTGCTTATTTGGATTATGGAATTAATAAACGTATATATCCTTCCATAGTTTACTGGTTTATTCGTAATAAGTCGGTAATTTAATTTACTGGCTTATTCGTAGTAAGTCGGTAATTTAACTTACTGGCTTACTCGTAGTAAATCGGTAATCCAACTTACGTAACTTAACTTATTTGGATCCTGTTTCGGTTTATTAAAACCGTTTCCGAGATTTCCTTTCGTAAGGTCGTAATACGATTTTTTTTTTCCAGGATCCTTATTTTTAAGGATTTTCTTTTTTTGTAAATCCTTTATTTTATTATATTAAGTTGTATTATTAAAAGTTGTTCGCGTAAAATAAAACAATGTTATATTTTGGCTAATTTAATTAATTTGGAAAGTTTCGAAACGATACCGTATTTTTTTAATTTTTTTAAAGGGTTTAGTTGTTAAATGATGACGGGAGTGTTCCGTTATAAGAAATGTATCCGTCGTGGCCGTTTTTGTGATGGTATTGGCGTCCCCGTGGCGATAATTAACTGTTACGTCGCCGAGGCTCGTCGTTTGAAAGAAAAAAAGCTTGCTGCAAAGCAGGCCTTTACCGAATTTTTAGTTCGTTTGTCCCGTATACGTAAATAGCGTTAATAATACCAGATTTAGGGTGTGAAATTCGTAAATCGCGCTTTGTAGTTTTTGGACGAATAGGACGAGTTTAACCGTTAGGAGTCGGAGTTAGCAGTAGCCGTTTAGGCCTTTAGTGGCGTTAATGTTATTAATTAAAATGCCGTTAATTAAGGTTTTTTTCCCTGGATAACGTAAATTGGGACGTATTTATTATTGGTTCTGCCGTTATTAATAAAAGCTTTTTAACAGGTATTAAGCGCCAGTAAGATTCTTAGCGGGTTCCTAGGTATTTTCGGAGTTTGGGTAGTTTTTTTATTTGATTAGGTATTAGGTAAATCCTTTTTTTTTTCGTATATCTAAGATTTTTTTTGCTTTATAAGTTGGTATATTTTTTTTATTTTTTTTTATATCCGGTATTAGCTTTGATAATATTTATTGCTGACTTAAGTAAAGAAATATAAAAAATTAGGTAAAGTTTAACTTTAGGTAGTAATTTTAATTGATAATTATTTTTTGAAATTCTTTTAGTAATTTTGTATAGTCCAATATATTTAAAATCGAATTTTTAATTTAGGCGTTTAGTTTTAACATTTTTAATAGCTAAGTAAACCATTTCCTTTTTCGAAAAAGTTAGTTCCTTTAACTTTTTCTAATTATAATATTTATTTATTTAGTTCCGTATAAATTCGAATTTCATTTTTATTTCTTAGTATAATTACTTAAGTTATTTTAAAGTAAAAATTACTTTAACATTAATTAATTTTTCCTTTCGTATTTCCTTATAAATTTTTAAGGTAAAACTAAAGTTAACGGTTACTGGAATTATTTTAATATTATTATGGTAACTGGTATTGTAAGCTAGTTGTACGGTAGGTAATTTTTTAATTTAGTTATTCTGCTTATTATTAACGTAATATCATAAATATGTTTTTAACGTTTAGTTAGTTTTTTCCGTTTATTTATCTATTTGTAATTTAAAAGCGTTTGATAATTTATAATTTAGGCCGAGTTATATTATCAAACTTTGCCAAAATTTTAAAATAAAGGTTGTACCTTTATCTGAAATAATTTTTGTTAATAATTTATATATGTTGCATATGTATCGAAAGAAAATATATGCTATTTATTCGGCGTCTGTATTTTTGTTATAAGGTAAAAAGTAGGAAAGTTTTGTAAATCGGTTAACGATTACGAAAATGCTATTATAATATACGCCCGTAATTAGGTTTTCCGACAAAGGAAGTTTTATAATAAAATTAAATATAATTAAATTTTATAATCGCTTAGTAACTAATAATGGTTATAGTTTTCCGTATAGTTTATATTATTTAACTTTTGCTTTAACATAAATATTGCATTATTGTATAATTTTTTATACGGTTAATTTTATTTTAGGAAAATAATATATTCGTCGTAAGCGTTTTAAGCTTTTGTAGATTCCTAAATATCCATATAATTAATATTCGTATACTTTTCGCGTTAAATTCTTTTGGTATTTCTTTAATACGTAAGTTTTATTTATTTTCTGGTTATCGGGTAGATTGTTATAATATTGTTATATTTCCTTATATATATCTGGTATACATATTTTGATAATGTTAATATATTGTTATTATAAGTATTTTTTTTAACGTTTAATCGAACATAATTTATTATATTTTTACTTTAAAATCTTCCAAATCTAATCGTTTGCTGAAAGTATTTGTTTTATTATTTTCCGATCCTTTACGATAGATAATAACGTAATCGAATTTTAAAAGAATTTTGCGTAATGTAATTATCGTCCGATTAGTTTTTTTATAGTTACAAAGTAAAAGATGTTTTTATAATTTGTATATACTTTTATTTAATGTTAATTTTTTTTAAAGTAATGTTTAAATTCTTTAAAAGTTTTAATAATTACCAGAAATTCCTTATCGTAAATGTAATAATTAAGTTTAATACCGTATAATTTATAAGAATAAAAGGCGACCGGATATAACCTTCCTTTATTATTTCGCTAATAAACCACTGCTTTTAAAATAAAATCTAAGGCATCGATTTTAAGTTTTATTAGTTTATTTAGTTTATATATTATTAAGACGGGTTTACTGGTAAGGGCGTCCTTAAGTTACTGGAAAGCTTTTTTTATAGTTAAAGCTTATGCGAAGCGTTAATCCTTTTTAGTAAATTCTATTAATAACATTACGATCCTGTTAAAATATCGTATAAATTATCGGTAGTAATTGGCGAATCTAAAGAACGTTTACACCTTTATAACATTAATAAGTATTTTCTAATCTTAAATTACGGTAATTTTCTTAAGCTTTATCTTAATATATTTTAGGATAATAATATATTTTAAGTATTTAACTTTTTTAATATGGAAAATACTTTTTTTTTACGTTAACTAACAAATTAACGTTTTATAAAATTTATAAAAACTTAATAAACATATCTTATATATTCTTTTTTTATTTTCGAATAAATAAGAATGTCGTCGAGGTAACACATAACAAAAATGTTAAGATACATTCGGAATATATAATTAATTATCCGTTAAAAAATTATTAATACGTTCGTAAATCCGAAAGGTATAACGAAATATTCGAACAATTTATACTTCGTTTTAAAAACTATCTTCTATTCGTTTTTTAACTTAATCCGAATTTAATTATACTTTTTTCGTAAATTTAAAGCCGTAAACTATTTAACATTTCGTAATTAATCTTTAATCCTAATAATTAAAAGTAAAAATGTTTTATCCTTAACGGTAATATTATTAAGTTGTCGATAGTTAATAACAAATCTTAACTTTCCGTTTTTTCGTAAAACGAAAAATATCGGGTATCCTATTAATAACTTGGAACGCCGTATATATCCTTTTCGTAATTTATTTTCTAAGTAATTACGGAAAACGTATAGCTTTACTTCGTTTAAATTATAAATAAAATAAAAAACAGTTATTTTGTTATTTTTAAAGATTATTTTATAATCCCATTTGTTATGTTATAATAATTTCATATCGAATTTTTCTTGAAAAAACTTTTTATATTTGTAATATCGTAGTAATATTTTTATTATTTATTCCGGTAATTTCTCGGGCTATATTTGTAAGTCGTTATTTATCTATCGAAATCGTACTTTAAAGTTTGCAATAACGCGCCGTATTTTTTTGTTATGCCTTTTATTTTAAATATATTTTATTTTTTTAAGTAATAAAGTTTTTATCGTATCTTTATATCTGCATTTGTCGTTTTTATCGATCGAATATTAAGATCTTATATTATCTATACCTTATTCCATATTAGGAAATAAGCGGAAATTTACCTAATTAATTTCTTAATTAATTAAAAGGTTATACTAACGTAATTATGGTTTTCCTAGGATTATATCTTATTTATTTAATAAAATAATATCGAAATTTATAATTTGTTTTTTTTTTCGATAAAGGTTTTAAAATAATTAATTTCGTATTTAACCTATTTATTATTATAAGCAAATTTTTAATTTTCGGCATTTTCGACCTTATAAAAATAACTTTTCTTTTTTTATAATAACTTTAACTAATTTATTATTTCCGGATTAATATAATTCGTAATTATTACTCCGTAATCCATTATTACGGTATATTAATTTTTCTTAATTCGTATTCATATAATAATAATATTATCGTTTACGGTTTCGATCGTCACGTTTAAAACCTTTTTAAAATATTATAATTTAACCTTTTTTTCTCCGTTTACTTACGGCTCCTTTACAAATAACGCTATTCTTTTAAGGTCCGTAAAAATTTTCGTAACGTTTTTTTATTTCGGTTATTTTATATTCGAAATTTTTCCAATTACTTTTCCATTCGTATTACTTATTTCTACAATTACTTAAGTTATTATCGTATATTTAATTATTCGTAAATCTATTCCGTAAAAATTTCGACCATTCTTTCGTTAGGTAATATCGTCCATAAATTATCGTTTTCCTATTAATTATTATATTCCTTTTCGTTTTTCAAATCTTATTAACTTTTTTTAATAAAACTTTTAATTTCCTTTTTAATTACTTTTCTATTTTCTAAATCGGTAATAAAAGCCAATTAAATACCTAAATCGATAATAACTCGCTAACAATATTTTTCCACTATCTTTTAAAATAATTTTTTTTCCGTTTAATAATTATATTATCCTAAATAACAAAAAAGCTTTTTTTATATAAACAAAACTCTTTAAGTAATTAATTCCATAATATTATTTATTAATTAATTTCGTCCTTTTTTGCGAATAATCGTAAATATCAGTACTATTACTAATCGTTTTTATTAAATTTTTTTTGTTATTTAAAATTAAACCCTTTTTAATACATCCGGATTATACGTTAATAAATTGCTTTTTTCCATTTTTAATAAAATTAATATTTAGGTTTATAACAATAAATAACGTAAATTTTCGTATATCGTTCTGGTTTTCCTAAACACAAGTTCTCCTTTTATTCATAATATTTTTATAACTATTTTCGCAAAATTAATTAATTCCGTTTTTCCTATTACCTCTTTTATTAAAATTAAACAAATAATTTTTCTTTAATAAAACTTTTCCATTCTAAATAGTCCTTATACCATTATACCACCGTATACCGTAATTAAATTATGTTAATTAATTTTTTGTCGTTTTTTTTATTATTGTGTTATTATTTTTCGGATATAAGGCTCCAGTTATTTCATCGAAATCTTTTAGGTATTTTATATTAAAAAACCTTATATCCCGTTTTGCCGTAATTATAACATTTAAACTAAGATTAATTTCGTTATTAAACCATTTTAAATTTTATAAAACTTAATTAAATCCCATAAAAAGTAAAAAATATAATACGTCCACTTTTTCGGTTAATTTAGTTAAACTTATATCGTAAAGTATATTAACCTTTTTTTTCTTATTATTTTTCAAATTATCGATTATCGATTTTTACCGCCTTAATAATATACTTACCTAAGGAAATTAACCGTTTTAATTTAATTACTTTATCTTTAACGTTATTTTTCAATCCTTTATAAAATATATTAATTAAAATATTATCCTTTTCGTTTACTTATCCTACCTTAATTATTAAATTCCGGAATTTTACTGCATATTTAAACGTTAATCTTTTTTATCGTAATTATAAAATCTTTTATACGGCAATACGTTTTTTATCGGAGTTATCGAAATTAACTTTTAACTTTTTCTTAAAATTAAAATAATTAATAAAAAGTTCCTTAATAAATATCTCCATATCATCCTTTACATTTTCCAGGTAATCCCTTATAATTAAGTCAAACCAATCAAATACATTTCCGGTAAAGAACGCCGCAACGGCAAGGATTTTATCTTTAAAATCGTTAAAAACTAAGAATCACAGGTACATTCGTACTTAGGTAAAAAAACCCTAAACGTTAATTTTCCTATCGTAAGGTTAAAACTTTTTAACCTTAATCTTTAAAATACTGAAATCTTTTTTAACTATTTTCTTAAATCGCAAAACTTCCGTTTTTAATTCTTTAAACTTATCCTGAAATTACTGGCTGGCAATAATCTTTTCGGTATTAAAGGCCATTTTAACAATTTAAATAATTGCTTAAAATTTAACAATATTACTAAATAAAAGCTTATAACGTATAACGGCTAAGTTAATTAACTAACTATTAAATTAAGTCGTACGGTTTATATTAGCAGTCGTATTATAAAAATCTAAGCAATAAGAATAATTTAATTACGTTTAATAATACTAAAGGTATTTTAAGTAACCAAGTTATATTACAAGCTGGTATTTATCTAGACTATAAAACTAATAAGCGTATATATCTTTCCATAGCTTACTGGTTTATTCGTAGTAAATCGGTAATCCAACTTACTAGCTTACTCGTAATAAATCGGTAATCCAACTTACGTAACCTGATTTACTTAAATCCTGTTTCGGCCTACTAGGACCGTTTCCGAGACTTCCCCTCGTAGGGTCGTAATATATAGCTAAAGGGATTTTTAAAGCCGTTAAAATTATTTATAGTTTTGCCAGCGCCCTTAAGCTTTTAAACGTCCGTCGTAGCGCTTTTATTTATTAATAGCCAACTTAGTACTTCTTAAAAAGCTGGCTATATAGGTCTTCTAAGCCGTTAAGGATAAAATAAATTTCGCTTTAATAAACTTAACCTTTACTTTTTTTTTTTCGTCGTCGCTCTTTTTTACCTTCGGATAATCCTTAGCTTTATAATTATATTCGCTATAATTAGGATAAAATAATTCGCCTTTTTTATTTTATAAAAGCTTAATATTTTAATCGTTTATATTATAAATTTATTTTTCTGATTTTTTTTTTTTTTTTTTTTTTTTTTTTTTTTAA